>WNWK01015019.1:0-49284 GCA_009830355.1 Cherax destructor
CAACACTTCCTCACACACTAATACTGATTATAACTGAGTTTTCAAAAACGTATCTGAGGTGGGACTAAAATAAAATTTGCTTGCAGTAGCAATAATTAAATGTAAGGGCTAATATGCGAAGTCATAGCCCCCAATTTTTTTATGTGTAATACCATGCAGTGAACCAGAGGTTCACTGCAGCACTGCAATCGCAGTACAAGTCATGCATCAACGAAACAGAGTGTCTGGGACTGAATATAAATACTACAACTAAAATATCTTAGTTCCTTTCCTTCTTACCTCTCTCCTCCCTTCCTCCCCTCTACCTACTTCATTATCTTCATTACATTCTCCTTCCCTTTATTACTTCCGTCCCATCCTATCTAATAATAGACTGACATGACTTACAAGATTCTGTCACTTATTGCTTACCCAACAATCTTCATATATCAGTAGGCCTACTCCATTGTTCCTTATTTGATGTTTTTAACTACATAATTACCTGCATCCTTCCCTTTACTTTAGTCTGTCTAATCTTTCACGTCAAAAACTACCAGCAACAATGAAGCTCAGTGGAAGAAATACATATAAATATTTGTGAAGATGACCTGTCTACATAGATCAGTAGGCCTATTCACTGTCTACATAGATCAGTAGGCCTATTCACTGTCTACATAGATCAGTAGGCCTATTCACTGTCTAAATAGATTAGTAGGCCTATTCACTGTCTAAATAGATTAGTAGGCCTATTATTAATGCTCTATATTATTTGTGTTATCAAAAATAGTTATTTAATGTTGGAGACTTACCCTTCTTCCTTCCCATTTAAGGATGAATCATGATGTTGGTGAAGGAGTCTTGTTACCAGGAATTAAAGGAAGCCTTGTCAAAATTAACTAATCTATTACAATGTATAGTAGTCCTTCCTAACATTTCTAAATAAATCCTACAACAAAATATTTGGGGATACAGTTTACTATACATACTCAGTTAATTGTAGGATATTATGAGAGTTGCAACGCTGCAGCAGCAACATTGATCTTATTGAAAAAAACTTTATAATTTTTTTGAGTGGGGTTAACCAGCATTACCTGCCTGTCCCAGGAGGGAGGGAGGGAGGGAGGCTTAGAGAGTTCTTGAATGATACACCAACATACCATACAGCACACACCGTACCTACAACACAAACACACACACAAACAAATACACATACACACACACACACACACACACACACACACACACACACACACACACACACACACACACACACACACACACACACACAGATATTGCAGGACATCACATATGAGAACATATTGAGGACATCACATATGAAAGGCCCCTTGGGGCCAGTGATCATGTGGTTTTAAGCTTCGAATACACAGTAGAGTTACAAGTGGAGGGGGAAGCAGGAAGGGCTGGACGAATGAAGCCAAACTACAAGAAAGGGGACCACGTGGGCATGAAGAACTTCCTAAACGGGGTTCAGTGGGACAGATAACTGGAAGGGAAGTCAGTAAACGAAATGATGGAATATGTGACAACAATATGCAAGGAAGCTGAGGAGAGGTTTGTACCCAAGGGTAACAGGAATAATGAAAAAGCCAGGATGAGCCCTTGGTTCACCCAAAGATGCAGGGAAGCCAAAACCAAGTGTGCTAGGGAATGGAAGAAGTATAGAAGGCGAAGGACCCAGGAGAATAAGGAGAGCAGTCGTAGAGCCAGAAATGAATATGCACAGGTAAGAAGGGAGGCCCAACGACAATATGAAAATGACATAGCAGCGAAAGCCAAATCTGTTGTTCAGCCACATCAGGAGGAAAACAACAGTCAAGGACCAGGTGATCAGGCTAAGGAAGGAAGGAGGAGAGATCACAAGAAACGACCGCGAAGTATGTGAGGAACTCAACATGTGATTCAAAGTGTTCACAGAGGAGACAGAAGGGACTCCAGAAAGACGGAGAGGTGGGGTACACCACCAAGTGCTGGACACAATACATGCAACCGAGGAAGAAGTAAAGAGGCTGCTGAGTGAGCTACATACCTCAAAGGCGATGGGCCGCACAACATCTCTCCATGGGTCCTGAGAGAGGGAGCAGAGGCGCTATGTGTACCCCTAACAACAATATTCAACACATCTATCGAAACAAGAGATTACCTGAGGTATGGAAGACAGCAAATGTAGTCCCAATTTTTAAAAAAGGAGACAGACAAGAAGTACTAAACTACAGACCAGTTTTACTGACATGTATAGTATGCAAGGTCATGGAGAAGCTTATCAGGAGAAGAGTGGTGGAACACCTAGAAAGAAATGGGCTTATAAACGACGGCCAACACGGTTTCAGGGACGGGAAATCCTGTGTCACAAACCTACTGGAGTTCTATGACAGGGTGACAACAGTAAGACAAGAGAGAGAGAGGGGTGGGTAGATTGAATTTTCTTGGACTGTAAGAAGGCGTTTGACACAGTTCTACACAAGAGATTAGTACAAAAGCTGGAGGACCAGGCAAGGATAACAGGAAAGGCATTCCAGTGGATCAGTGAATATCTGTCAGGAAGACAGCAGCGAGTCATGGTACGTGGCGAGGTGTCAGAGTGGGCGCCTGCGACGAGTGGGGTTCCACAGGGGTCAGTCCTGGTGCCTTATTTGTATCATCAAATGTACCTTATTTGTATCATCAAATGTACCTTATTTGTGTCATCAAATGTACCTTATTTGTATCATCAAATGTACCTTATTTGTATCATCAAATGTACCTTATTTGTATCATCAAATGTACCTTATTTGTGTCATCAAATGTACCTTATGCATTGTGACGTAACTTTATTATAAAATATTTCGCCCACAATACAGTTAAGCATGTAACACTAGAGACTTGATATCATCATAAATGCTGAGCCTCATACATCAGTCACTCTCCCTAGTTGTGTTACTGATGAGCTGACTCATACATAAGTCACTCTCCCTAGTTGTGTTACTGTTGAGCTGACTCATACATAAGTCACTCTCCCTAGTTGTGTTACTGTTGAGCTGACTCATACATAAGTCACTCTCTATAGTTGTGTTACTGATGAGCTGACTCATACATCAGTCACTCTCCCTAGTTGTGTTACTGTTGAGCTGACTCATACATAAGTCACTCTCCCTAGTTGTGTTACTGAGGAGCTGACTCATACATCAGTCACTCTCTATAGTTGTGTTACTGAGGAGCTGACTCATACATCAGTCACTTTGGCGTCTAGAGGAGTTACCTCGCCCTGACCCATCCGGAAACCAAAATATTTTGGCTTGTCCAAATTCGCACTTGGTCAATTTGATTGTGAAATTGTACTGGTCTAAAAGTTGGAATAAGGCTCGGAGTTGCCTCATGTGTTGATCCCAACAATCACTAAAAATTACCAGATCATCCAGATAAGTTTCTACTCTTTTAAACCATCACTTGAAGTTCACACTTGTAGTTACCTTAAACCATTACTTGAACTTTACACTTATAGTTTACACTTGTAGTTCACCTTAAACCATCACTTGTAGTTCACACTTGTGGTTCGCACTTGTAGTTTACCATCACCTAAAGTTCACACTTAAGGTACACCTTTGGTTAACCTTTCATTTTCACCTGTTATGCACCTTAGGGAAACACCTTTGACCTGCAGTTGTTATTTACATTTCATCTGTTGTCACCTTTCCATCTTAAGCAGCAACTAACGAGGCCGCATTACAGGTCGTTTCTCAGACTGTCTTACAAGAAAACCTGTTATTTAAATGGATTACAGAAAGTTAATTTGACTTAGTTTCTTCACCTGACTGAGTTCTTCCAAATGATTTAGTTCCTACACCTGAACTGTCCTTGTATGTTGCTCAGCTAGTCTTGTATTTCTCTGTACTGGTCATTAGTACTCTCCATGTTGGTGCTAGCAGGGAGAGAAACACTGGTCACTAGTACCCTCCACGTAGGTGCTAGCAGGGAGAGAAGCACTGGTCACTAGTACCCTCCATGTTGGTGCTAGCAGGGAGAGAAACACTGGTCACTAGTACCCTCCACGTAGGTGCTAGCAGGGAGAGAAGCACTGGTCACTAGTACCCTCCATGTTGGTGCTATCAGGGAGAGAAGCACTGGTCACTAGTACCCTCCATGTTGGTGCTAGAGAAGAAGCACTGGTCACTAGTACCTCCATGTTGGTGCTAGAGAAAAGCACTGGTCACTAGTAACCTCCACGTTGATGCTAGCAGGGAGAGAAGCACTGGTCACTAGTACCCTCCATGTTGGTGCTAGCAGGGAGAGAAACACTGGTCACTAGTACCCTCCATGTTGGTGCTAGCAGGGAGAGAAACACTGGTCACTAGTACCCTCCATGTTGGTGCTATCAGGGAGAGACGCACTGGTCACTAGTACCCTCCACGTAGGTGCTAGCAGGGAGAGAAGCACTGGTCACTAGTACCCTCCACGTTGATGCTAGCAGGGAGAGAAGCACTGGTCACTAGTACCCTCCACGTTGGTGCTAGCAGGGAGAGAAGCACTGGTCACTAGTACCCTCCATGTTGGTGCTAGCAGGGAGAGAAGCACTGGTCACTAGTACCCTCCATGTTGGTGCTAGCAGGGAGAAAAGCACTGGTCACTAGTACCCTCCACGTTGATGCTAGCAGGGAGAGAAGCACTGGTCACTAGTACCCTCCATGTTGGTGCTAGCAGGGAGAGAAACACTGGTCACTAGTACCCTCCATGTTGGTGCTAGCAGGGAGAGAAGCACTGGTCACTAGTACCCTCCATGTTGGTGCTAGCAGGGAGAGAAGCACTGGTCACTAGTACCCTCCACGTTGGTGCTAGCAGGTAGGGAAACACTGGTAACTAGTACCCTCCATGTTGGTGCTAGCAGGGAGAGAAGTACTGGTCACTAGTACCATCAAGGTGGGTGCCAACAGAACCAGAAGCCAGGCCTCTAATAAAGGCCATTACTTTACCAACACTACCATTGAGCTATATAGTAAAACTCCATCTCTAAACATTACGGCTCTGTGGTGCAGCGGTCAGCACGGCTGCCTTTAAAGCAGCAGACTCGGGTTCGACTTTATAGTTACATAATTTTAGAGTCTGAAGTGAAACCTTTAACACTATCCACATAGATTATTATTATTTTACTGGAATGTCAAGAAAAGGCACAATACCGTGACTGGAACAATACACACACAACCCGCACATATAAAAAAGGAGGAGCTTACGACGACGTTTCGGTCCGACTTGGACCATTTACAAAGTCACACTAACACAATGGACAGGTGAAAGGGGTATTTATAGGCAGGCAGACAGGGAAGGGCACAAGAAAGTGGAGCTACTTATAACTTCCTCCTGGAGCTACTGACAACTTCTTCCTGGAGCTACTTATAACTTCCTCCAGGAGCTACTTACAACTTCCTCTAGGAGCTACTTACAATTTCCTCCTGGAGCTACTTACAATTTCCTTCTGGAGCTACTGACAACTTCCTCCTGGATCTACTTACAACTTCCTCCTGGAGCTACTTACTTGTTCCTGGATCTACTTATAACTTCCTTCAGAAGCTACTTACAACTTCCTCCTGGAGCTACTTACAACTTATTCCTGGATCTACTTACAACTTCCTTCAGAAGCTACTTACAACTTCCTCCTGGAGCTACTTACAACTTCCTCCTGGAGCTACTTACAACTTCTCCTGGAGCTACTTACAACTTCCTCCTGGAGGTCACGCTGCTCCTCAAGTAAAGAAATATTCATTGTTTCACTGGTTGTCTTGCAACTTCATCTTGTAGTGTCAGTACGACTGACGAGGTTGATGATAAATCAATGTAAAGTGTCACAGGTTTTCTACCTAAACTGCTTTATAGGTTAAATGATATTCATCAATGTAAGTTTGTGTGAGATATTAACGAGACGTGTTGGCCAGGCTGCTGCACCATCCTCTGAAAAGTACATTATACAGCAGAACAGTACAGCAGTACACAAGTACATATACAGCAGAACAGTACAGCATAAAATACAGGGAAAGTAGAGCAAGTATACAGCAGAACAGTACAGCAGTACAAAGTACATTATACAGCAGAACAGTACAGCAGTACAAAGTACACAGCAGAACATACAATAAAATAAGAACAGAGTGTACAGAGCACAGTAGTATACATAACAACAGCAGACAACATTAAGACAGAGTTGTACTGTCCAGGTTGTAACATCCACACAACATTAAGACAGAGTTGTACTGTCCAGTTGTAACATCCACACCAACATTAAGACAGAGTTGTACTGGCCAGGTTGTAACATCCACACAACATTAAGACAGAGTTGTACTGCAGCCAGTTGTAACATCCACACCAACATTAAGACAGAGTGTACTGGCCAGATGTAACATCACACCAACATTAAGACAGAGTTGTACTGCCAGGTGTAACATCCACACCAACATTAAGACAGAGTTGACTGGCCAGGTTGTAACATCTACACCAACATTAAGACAGAGTTGTACTGGCCAGGTTGTAACATCCACACCAACATTAAGACAGAGTTTACTGGCCAGGTTGTAACATCCACACCAACATTAAGACAGAGTTGTACTGGCCAGGTTGTAACATCCACACCAACATTAAGACAGAGTTGTACTGGCCAGGTTGTAACATCCACACCAACATTAAGACAGAGTTGTACTGGCCAGGTTGTAACATCCACACCAACATTAAGACAGAGTTGTACTGGCCAGGTTGTAACATCCACACCAACATTAAGACAGAGTTGTACTGGCCAGGTTGTAACATCCACACCAACATTAAGACAGAGTTGTACTGTCCAGGTTGTAACATCCACACCAACATTAAGACAGAGTTGTACTGGCCAGGTTGTAACATCCACACCAACATTAAGACAGAGTTGTACTGGCTAGGTTGTAACATCCACACCAACATTAAGACAGAGTTGTACTGGCCAGGTTTTAACATCTACAACAACATTAAGACAGAGTTGTACTGCCAGGTTGTAACATCCACACCAACATTAAGACAGAGTTGTACTGACCAGGTTGTAACATCCACACCAACATTAAGACAGAGTTGTACTGACCAGGTTGTAACATCCACACCAACATTAAGACAGAGTTGTACTGGCCAGGTTGTAACATCCACACCAACATTAAGACAGAGTTGTACTGGCCAGGTTGTAACATCCACACAAACAATCTTTGTTCAGAGTTGACTCTCCCAGTGTGTAATCTTATTTTTTTCACTAGTTTCTTGTGTTTATGAATTTTCAAATATAGTAGAGAGAGACGGGCCCGGTGGTAACATCCACACCAACATTAAGACAGAGTTGTACTGGCCAGGTTGTAACATCTACACCAACATTAAGACAGAGTTGTACTGGCCAGGTTGTAACATCCACAACAACATTAAGACAAGTTATACTGTCCAGGTTGTAACATCCACACCAACATTAAGACAGAGTTGTACTGGCCAGGTTGTAACATCCACACCAACATTAAGACAGAGTTGTACTGGCCAGGTTGTAACATCCACAACAACATTAAGACAGAGTTGTACTGGCCAGGTGGTAACATCCACACCAACATTAAGACAGAGTTGTACTGTCCAGGTTGTAACATCAACACCAACATTAAGACAGAGTTGTACTGGCCAGGTTGTAACATCTACACCAACATTAAGACAGAGTTGTACTGACCAGGTTGTAACATCCACACCAACATTAAGACAGAGTTGTACTGGCCAGGTTGTAACATCTACACCAACATTAAGACAGAGTTGTACTGGCCAGGTTGTAACATCCACACCAACATTAAGACAGAGTTGTACTGGCCAGGTTGTAACATCCACAACAACATTAAGACAGAGTTGTACTGGCCAGGTTGTAACATCCACACCAACATTAAGACAGAGTTGTACTGGCCAGGTTGTAACATCCACACCAACCTTAAGACAGAGTTGTACTGGCTAGGTTGTAACATCCACACCAACATTAAGACAGAGTTGTACTGGCCAGGTTGTAACATCTACAACAACATTAAGACAGAGTTGTACTGGCCAGGTTGTAACATCCACACCAACATTAAGACAGAGTTGTACTGGCCAGGTTGTAACATCCACACAAACAATACCTTTTGTTCAGAGGTTGACTCTCCCAGTGTGTAGATCTTATTTTATTTCACTAGTATTTTTTTCTTGTTGTGTTTATGAATATTTTTCTAAATATAGTGAAGGAGAGAGAAGAGAAGACATGAAAAATTAAAGAGTGATAGAGAGACTAATTGTTTAATAATTCATAAGAGTGTTTTCTTGCTACAAAATAATACGTAACAGCATTCTCCACTCCGATTATTCAGAATTCTATTAAAATGTATAATATAATTTAATTTAATTTTAGTAGTTGTGTGAGACAGTACAAATATGTGCATATATGTCAGTGACATAGTGGTTGAATAATATGTACTGTACGTGAGCTGGGGAAATTGTGTTTATAATATTGTAGAGTGAGACCAGAGAATAAGTGTGTGTGTGTGTGTGTGTGTGTGTGTGTGTCTGTCTGTCTGTCTGTACTTGTGTACTTGTGAGTTTACTTGTGGACGTTTCAGTGACTTGCATATATATATATAACAAGACGAACTGCAACAAAAACAGAAGCTGATAACTTTTTTGTAGCAGATTTCTTGGTGGGAAGACAGAGTCACATACTGACACAAATACAAACAATAAGTGAAAAAAAAAAAAATAACGAACAGTCTTTTTCCCAGTCTTTGTTTCTGGTACAGTTCACAACTGCTGTGTCTTTGTTTCTGGTACAGTTCACAACTGCTGTGTCTTTGTTTCTGGTACAGTTCACAACTGCTGTGTCTTTGTTTCTGGTACAGTTCACAACTGCTGTGTCTTTGTTTCTGGTACAGTTCACAACTGCTGTGTCTTTGTTTCTGGTACAGTTCACAACTGCTGGACACAGTGTTAGATAAAATTGCAAAATATTGTTTAATTTAAATAAAATATTAATGTTTGTCTATTGGCTGCTGATTATACCCAGCAATGTATGTCAGAATTGTGATTGATCGAGTGACGGAAAAGACAAAATGTAATAAATAACTGGCTGGGTTTAGAAAGAGGAAGGTATGTGCGCATCAACATAATTTTGCAAACGTTCAATAAACAGAAAAAAACTAATTTTTACAAAAGACATCGCGTTTGTTGCCAGAGTTGTTAATATACAGCAGAGCAACATACAAGTGAATAAAACAGCAGTATCAGAGACACTGCTAAAATACTTTTTTGTCAATAATCTAGACTACCGTGAAGGTCGACTTTATCAACAAGACTACCGTGAAGGTCGACTTTATCATCAAGACTACCGTGAAGGTCGACTTTATCAACAAGACTACCGTGAAGGTCGACTTTATCAACAAGACTACCGTGAAGGTCGACTTTATCAACAAGACTACCGTGAAGGTCGACTTTATCAACAAGACTACCGTGAAGGTCGACTTTATCAACAAGACAACCGTGAATGTCGACTTTATCAACAAGACAACCGTGAAGGTCGACTTTATCAACAAGGAGATTTTTTAGTGAGGATGAGAGTGATGGTTCCTGAGAAATGTTAAGTGAAATTTTTGGGAATTTTGAGTCAACATAATTGTGTTGGGAAACATGAATACCACTGTGGAAGACACTGTTGTGGGAGACACTGTTGTAGAAGATGTTGTAGGAAAGTACAGGATTCAATCAAAGTTTATGCTAAAGAATTACTTTATTTCCGTTTTATTTCTTGTGCAATAGATATCAGATGTTAGAGAGGCAAATACATGTGTTGTGGTTATCGTGTGTGTGTGTGTGAATGTACTTGTTTTCTTTCGTATTTATCTGTGGACGTTTCAGTGTTTTGCATAAAGGAAAATGTCGAATTTCAACAAAAAAGAAAGCTGATAACTTTTTTGTAGCAGATTTCTTGGTGGGAAGACATAGAATCACACGGACACACATCTATACATGATAAAACGTTCACACACACTTATAAAGCTACATGAGTGAAAACAAAACAAAAATTAACTTGAACTCTCAATGAAATATAAATAGAAGTCCGAGATTATCCTTAAGTAACTTCACCTTGGTGGCCGAGTTGGGTGGCAGCTTAGTCTCGTCTAGCTGGTCTACTGTTCGTGGCTGTCTTGGTGGGTGTAATTACAGGACACAGTTTTCTGTGTGTCCCCTCCTGTAATTCCACCCACCTGGACAGTCTCGGCAGTAGACCAGCTAGACAAGACCAAGTTGCCATCCAACAAAGTCACTGGGGAGGGGCCAACACATACACAACATGGACACACACACAAACCATCCCACCCACCCAACCACCCACTCAACCACCCAACTGCCCACCTGGGAAAGTGAGGAAGGGAGTTCATCTGAGGGGACACAGATGAACTTCTGGACACACGGAACTAGGGAAAGCACCAAAATAACCGGCAGTGGGAAGTGTTGAAGGGTTCACATCCGGGGGCCCACGGATGGAGACCTGGAAACATGAACCACACCTGACTATGACCACAATACACCATGACCACACCTCACTATAATCACACCTCACTATAACCACACCTCACTATGAACACACCTCACTATAACCACACCTCACTATGAACACACCTCACTATAACCACACCTCACTATGACCACATGTCACTACGACCACTCCTCAATATGACAACAATTCACCATCACATCACCTCACTATGACCACATCACAACTTGATCCACACCTGGGAGTTCATCTGAGGGGACACAGATGGACTTCTGGACACCGGAACTGGGAAGTGTGGAAGGGTTGACATCCGGGGGCCCACGGATGGAGACCTGGAAACATGAACCACACCTGACTATGACAACACCTAACTATGACCACTCCTGACTATGACAACACCTAACTATGACCACACCTCACTATGACCTCACTCAACCATGACATGACCACCACTCACCTATGACCCCATCTACGACCACACCTGGGAGTTCATCTGAGGGGACACAGATGGACTTCTGGACACACGGAACTAGGAAAAGCATCAAAACAACCTGAAATGACCCCCGGGGGCCCATGGATGGAGACCTGGAAACAAACCTCACCTGACTATGACCACACCTGTGTATGACCTCACCTAACTGTGACTTCACCTAACTATGACCACACCTCACCATGATCCACACCTGGAAGTTCATCTGAGGGGACACAGATGCACTTCTGGAGACACCAAAACAACTCTCGAAAGATTGTCATCCACGGGCCCACACCTGACTATGACCTCACCTAACTATGACCACTCCTCACCTTACTACGACTTCACCTAACTATGACCACACCTGTCTATGACCACACCTGTCTATGACCACACCTGACTATGACCACACCTGACTTTGACAACACCTGACTATGACCACACCTGACTATGACAACACCTGACTATGACCACACCTGACTATGACAACACCTGTCTATGACCACACCTGACTATTCTTATACCATTATTCATATATCACCACAAATCATAGATCATAACTATACCATTTAACTTCAATTGTATGGATATGAGATGCATAATAAACAAGACGCTTCGGATTCAAAATATAAAAAATATATTATAGGATATATATAATTTTTCAATTTAACTAACAATGACCTATGCTGATTATGCAAGGTGACAATAATACATAAAACAACAGTATTGAAGACGTTTGTGAATATTTTTCTAAATATAGTGAAAGTGAGAGAAGTGAAGACATGAAAAATTAAAAAGTGAGAGAGAGACTAATTATTTAATAATTTATAAGAGTTTTTTTTTTTTTTTTTGCTATATCCAGTACAAGATTTGTTACTTCCTCATATCTTCACATTTATCTTTAAGGATTTCTACAAAATACTATGTAATGGAATTCTCCATCCCGATTATTGAGAATTCTTTTAAAATATATATATTAATTTAAATACATATCACTAAAAACAATGCAAAATCACAGTCATCACTTTAAATCACAAATCACTACTGTGATTCATATATCACCGCAAATCATAGATCATAACTATACATCACAAATCATCACCACCCATGTAGCTTTATTATCACTCATAAGGTCTCATGACGTCTTTGTGAGAAAGTACAGAAATGTGCACGAGAATGTTTGCACACATGTGAGTGATGTTTCCACACATGTGAGTGATGTTTGCACACATGTGAGTGATGTTTGCACACATGTGAGTGATGTTTCCACACATGTGAGTGATGTTTGCACACATGTGAGTGACATAGGGGTTGGATATTAATTATTGTACATGTGCTGGGGAAATTGTGTTTATATATATTCTAGAAGCCTGGTCTCAGACGGGGCCTCGGGGGCGTTGACCCCAGAAACCCTCTCCATGTATACTCTCCAGAGTGGAACTAGAGAATTGTGTGTGTGTGTGACTGTACTTGTGTACTTGTGAACTACATAATAATTCCCAATAAAGAAGAGCACAGTTCCGAGGTACAGCTGTCAGCCTGGCTGACCCTGCTGTCAGCCTGGATGACTCTGCTGTCAGCCTGGATGACTCTGCTGTCAGCCTGGATGACTCTGCTGTCAGCCTGGATGACTCTGCTGTCAGCCTGGATGACTCTGCTATCAGCCTAACAAACTCTGCTGTCAACAGAGTTATCCAGTCAGTATAAAAGAAATGAGGAAATATGAAGATTAAAAGTGGAAAATTTAGAATGGATTAAGATTAAAGTTTGTGACGCAGTTGTAATAAAGTACTGGAATAGTTAATGATTTTGTTCATGATGTTTATAAAAGAAGAATGTGATAATTATAATGGAATAAGACTTGACCATACCAGGTAAAGTGTATGTCAGAATTATGATTGTTGAAGTGATGGTGAAGACAAAATATGAGTAACAAAGAAGAGTGTGAATTTAGAAAGTGAAGGGAATATGTGGATCATATGTAAACACTGAAATACATAAGTGAAGAACACTTATATAAAGGAAAGCCGCACTTAGGTGCATTTATAGGTTTGCAAAAGATATTTGAAAGATGTTACTAGAGTTAAAAATGTATTTAATCTTAGCAAATGTTTTGGTAGTTATAGTGTTGAATTAAGCTATAATATGCAAGATTTACCCAAAAAACTGGGTCTTAGATAATGTTGTGTGATGTCACCTGTGGTCGTAAAGACGTGTGATGTCACTGTACATTGGTCAAAAGACAATGTATACAAAGTAAGCCATCATGTAGACCAGGTGTCACTGTAAACAGAACGCGAGGGTCTGCGTTCGATTCCCAGCGCGGTTCCCACCGGTTGTCTATGTTCACCAATCAGTAAAATGGGTACCTAGGAGCTAGTCGACTGGTGTGGGTCGCATCCTGGGACAAGGACCTAATTTGCACTAAATGCTCAGCATAACAAGGGGCTTTCTATATAGTAGTATGTCATTAATGTCAGCTAGGCCTGAATACCTTGTACATGTACTTGTAGTAAATAGATATATTATATATTACAACAACGGGAAAATGTAAATATAAGATACAGACGACAAATAATTTTGCCGCTTAGACAATGGTGATCCAGTGAGCGAGATAGAAATAATTAAGAGAGATTTTCACTGTTTAAGCTGCCCTCACCTGTCACTTATCTGTCTTAAAGAGAGTGATTAAGAGGATGGGCGGTAATCTAAGAAGATATGAATAAGACCGAGACTTTGAGAGGTGGTCTTGGAGGCCAGGGTTTGAGAGGTGGTCTTGGAGGCCAGGGTTTGAGAGGTGGTCTTGGAGGCCAGGGTTTGAGAGGTGGTCTTGGAGGCCAGGGTTTGAGAGGTGGTCTTGGAGGCCAGGGTTTGAGAGGTGGTCTTGGAGGCCAGGGTTTGAGAGGTGGTCTTGGAGGCCAGGGTTTGAGAGGTGGTCTTGGAGGCCAGGGTTTGAGAGGTGGTCTTGGAGGCCAGGGTTTGAGAGGTGGTCTTGGAGGCCAGGGTTTGAGAGGTGGTCTTGGAGGCCAGGGTTTGAGATGAAGGTGAGAGAGAAGGTGCTAGTTGTCATCCTATACAGTATCATGCGTCACAGAATGTATCAAAGAATGACAGCAGAAAAAAATCTCTATGAAGATCCCATCCTATTTACATACACTGGGACCCAAGAGGCGACTTGCCTGACTTCTTTAGGTTATCCTGGGAAACTCACATGCATGCTGTATACTATCTGTACAGTATACTATAAGTATACTGTACAGATAACCCTCTTATAAGCTTTAAATAACGTCATAAGAACACACAGATGAGGTGAAAGAACAAACGTCAGTATTATGAGGGTAATATGAAGAAATAGATGATTCAAACTACATACAGAGCTCCTTCAATAAACACGTATGAAAAAACTTGTGGTAAATCTAACCAGTTTTTGAATGAATGAATTGACTTGACGCATCAACTGAAGGGAAAGACTATTTCAGTGTTCCACAACTGTACGGAAAAAACTTGAAGAGTATGGCTGCTTGCCACGGAGTTAGTTACTAATGGTTGTGTCATTGTTTGACTTTGCGCTTCAAAGAACATTAGTAACCGGAAAATGCATTATATGTACAAGTCCATTATGAAGTTCAGTCTCCACTTTATGAGTACTTCAGCAACCTGTCCAGGTCTCTTTAGACATTAAGTCACAGTTATTGCACCAGCTATGTAATTTTGAATGCAAGAAACGTTTCCAGACCATTTAAAAACCAGACTGGTCAAGGTCTGGTCCCTGAAGAGTTATTTTTCCCCACTTGGCTTCGTTATGCAGTTTAAAACTACTCGCTGCTTCTTTCTTAGGGAGTCAGTCACTGATTCATTAAGGAAAATTGTTCTTTATGCCACGAGACTTCACATAATTACTAACCCTCTGTGCTGTACTCCGTCGAGTCTCTTCTCTAAGGCGAGGAACACAATTTCTGTGGGAACTTTGTTCACATTTTTGTTCATATTGTGAACAAAGTAAATTGTATTGATAAGCTCCACTTACTTTATTGGTAATTTTTTTATTAAAAAACCATGTTAATTAATCAACATTGCATTGCCTTTCAGAAAGTTCATGATATTGTTTCCAATTGTAGTTGTCATTAGTTTATCCCCAGCAAATATTAAGGTGACTGCATGTAAATAAGGGAGCGTTTACCTTTCGAATGCAGAAATGAAATTAGCCAATTTAAAGTCATACGATATTTTGCGTACATCAACTGATTTGCTAAATATAACTTTTAGCCGATTTGTAATTTTGTATTGAGATTCTTTGAGTTGTCTGAAATTTTATCTGGTTCAGTAGATTTAATAATATTCAGACTTAGTAGTAATTTTCACAGTGGTGATTTCAAAGAAGGTGAACTGCCTGAGTAGGTTGTTTACCTTGCAAGGTGTGACGACCCTCCTGACGACCCTCCTGACGACCCTCCTGAAAACAACATTAAGAGGAGAGTCCATTACCTTGTTGGTATCCTCCCCTCAAGGGAGGTTCCTTGACGCTGGTGAGGGGCTCTTGATCTAGGGAATTGGATCTGTGCTCCAGTTCCCTGAATTAAGCCTGAATACCTTCCATCTCCCCTCCACAGGCGCTGTATAATCCTACGGGTTTAGCGCTTCCCCATGATTATAATAATAAATAATGTTGTCATCCTCGTTGTTCTCTCATAGTTTAAATAACAAATCTTCCTCTAAACATTTTAAAACAAATTTTTCTAGTTTTTTAATGTGATAATTTTTTTTTCTAAAAGTTAGCGTTTGTTAGTTTCTAGCATTCATTTTTCTTTCTGTAGACGTATCTATAGAGTTTACAATGACGTCACAGGTTGAAGGTCTGGCACCCAGGCAGTTAAGTGTGTCAGTGACACGGTCATTACCTCTCGTCAGAAGCAATAATACTGTACAGTTCTACTATTAATAAAGTCCTGTACGAATCTAATGTTTATTTAAGAAATCTAAGACAATGATATTATATACTTTATTTGTAATATTTGTTAATATTCAACCTGTCATAAGTCCTAAACACATTTCTCACAAACTGCATTCAGAAAATTTTCGATTTACGTTACTTTGTTTAGGTTTAGTTAAGTTAGATTGTCTTTTTTAACAAAAAATGACCGATTATAATATGTCATATTTCTAATACTACACGCAAAAATACTTCAATGTGATAAGTTTCTTTCCAGTAATACAGTCACACATATAATTGGTAATATACTATATTTGTTTCATTATATGAACTGTCACATTGTACACCACGTAGTTTAGTATGCACCTGCGACTCATCCTGTGAACGTTGTGCAACAACAAGTGGTCTTGATGGATCATCCTGTGAACGTTGTGCAACAACAAGTGGTCTTGATGGCTCATCCTGTGAACGTTGTGCAACAACAAGTGGTCTTGATGGCTCACCCTCTGAACGTTGTGCAACAACAAGTGGTCTTGATGGCTCATCCTGTGAACGTTGTGCAACAACAAGTGGTCTTGATGGCTCATCCTGTGAACGTTGTGCAACAACAAGTGGTCTTGATGGCTCATCCTCTGAACGTTGTGCAACAACAAGTGGTCTTGATGGCTCATCCTGTGAACGTTGTGCAACAACAAGTGGTCTTGATGGCTCATCCTGTGAACGTTGTGCAACAACAAGTGGTCTTGATGGCTCATCCTGTGAACGTTGTGCAACAACAAGTGGTCTTGATGGCTCATCCTGTGAACGTTGTGCAACAACAAGTGGTCTTGATGGCTCATCCTCTGAACGTTGTGCAACAACAAGTGGTCTTGATGGCTCACCCTCTGAACGTTGTGCAACAACAAGTGGTCTTGATGGCTAATCCTGTGAACGTTGTGCAACAACAAGTGGTCTTGATGGCTCATCCTGTGAACGTTGTGCAACAACAAGTGGTCTTGATGGTCATCCTGTGAACGTTGTGCAACAACAAGTGGTCTTGATGGCTCATCCTGTGAACGTTGTGCAACAACAAGTGGTCTTGATGGATCATCCTGGAACGTTGTGCAACAACAAGTGGTCTTGATGGTCATCCGTGAACGTTGTGCAACAACAAGTGGTCTTGATGGCTCATCCTGTGAACGTTGTGCAACAACAAGTGGTCTTGATGGTCATCCTGTGAACGTTGTGCAACAACAAGTGGTCTTGATGGTCATCCTGTGAACGTTGTGCAACAACAAGTGGTCTTGATGGCTCATCCTGGAACGTTGTGCAACAACAAGTGGTCTTGATGGCTCATCCTTGAACGTTGTGCAACAACAAGTGGTCTTGATGGCTCATCCTGTGAACGTTGTCACAACAAGTGGTCTTGATGGCTCATCCTGTGAACGTTGTGCAACAACAATGTGCTTGATGGTCATCCTTGAACGTTGTGCAACAACAAGTGGTCTTATGGCTCATCCTTGAACGTTGTGCAACAACAAGTGGTCTTGATGGATCATCCTTGAACGTTGTGCAACAACAAGTGGTCTTGATGGTCATCTGTGAACGTTGTGCAACAACAAGTGGTCTTGATGGATCATCCTGTGAACGTTGTGCAACAACAAGTGGTCTTGATGGATCATCCTGTGAACGTTGTGCAACAACAAGTGGTCTTGATGGCTCATCCTGTGAACGTTGTGCAACAACAAGTGGTCTTGATGGCTCATCCTGTGAACGTTGTGCAACAACAAGTGGTCTTGATGGTCATCCTGTGAACGTTGTGCAACAACAAGTGGTCTTGATGGCTCATCCTGTGAACGTTGTGCAACAACAAGTGGTCTTGATGGATCATCCTGGAACGTTGTGCAACAACAAGTGGTCTTGATGGCTCATCCTGTGAACGTTGTGCAACAACAAGTGGTCTTGATGGATCATCCTGTAACGTTGTGCAACAACAAGTGGTCTGATGGCTCATCCTGTGAACGTTGTGCAACAACAAGTGGTCTTGATGGCTCATCCTGTGAACGTTGTGCAACAACAAGTGGTCTTGATGGCTCATCCTGTGAACGTTGTGCAACAACAAGTGGTCTTGATGGATCATCCTGTGAACGTTGTGCAACAACAAGTGGTCTTGATGGCTCATCCTGTGAACGTTGTGCAACAACAAGTGGTCTTGATGGCTCATCCTGTGAACGTTGTGCAACAACAAGTGGTCTTGATGGCTCATCCTGTGAACGTTGTGCAACAACAAGTGGTCTTGATGGATCATCCTGTGAACGTTGTGCAACAACAAGTGGTCTTGATGGTCATCCTGTGAACGTTGTGCAACAACAAGTGGTCTTGATGGTCATCCTGTGAACGTTGTGCAACAACAAGTGGTCTTGATGGCTCATCCTGTGAACGTTGTGCAACAACAAGTGGTCTTGATGGCTCATCCTGTGAACGTTGTGCAACAACAAGTGGTCTTGATGGCTCATCCTGTGAACGTTGTGCAACAACAAGTGGTCTTGATGGCTCATCCTGAGAACGTTGTGCAACAACAAGTGGTCTTGATGGCTCATCCTGAGAACGTTGTGCAACAACAAGTGGTCTTGATGGTTCATCCTGAGAACGTTGTGCAACAACAAGTGGTCTTGATGGCTCATCCTGTGAACGTTGTGCAACAACAAGTGGTCTTGATGGCTCATCCTGTGAACGTTGTGCAACAACAAGTGGTCTTGATGGCTCATCCTGTGAACGTTGTGCAACAACAAGTGGTCTTGATGGCTCATCCTGTGAACGTTGTGCAACAACAAGTGGTCTTGATGGTCATCCTGTGAACGTTGTGCAACAACAAGTGGTCTTGATGGATCATCCTGTGAACGTTGTGCAACAACAAGTGGTCTTGATGGATCATCCTGTGAACGTTGTGCAACAACAAGTGGTCTTGATGGATCATCCTGTGAACGTTGTGCAACAACAAGTGGTCTTGATGGATCATCCTGTGAACGTTGTGCAACAACAAGTGGTCTTGATGGCTCATCCTGTGAACGTTGTGCAACAACAAGTGGTCTTGATGGCTCATCCTTCTGTGCAACAAATGTTGTGCTCATCCTGTATTGCAACACAAGTGGTCTTGATGGCTCATCCTGTGAACGTTGTGCAACAACAAGTGGTCTTGATGGATCATCCTGTGAACGTTGTGCAACAACAAGTGGTCTTGATGGACTCATCCTGTGAACGTTGTGCAACAACAAGTGGTCTTGATGGATCATCCTGTGAACGTTGTGCAACAACAAGTGGTCTTGATGGCTCATCCTGTGAACGTTGTGCAACAACAAGTGGTCTTGATGGTCATCCTGTGAACGTTGTGCAACAACAAGTGGTCTTGATGGACTCATCCTGTGAACGTTGTGCAACAACAAGTGGTCTTGATGGCATCATCCTGTGAACGTTGTGCAACAACAAGTGGTCTTGATGGATCATCCTGTGAACGTTGTGCAACAACAAGTGGTCTTGATGGATCATCCTGTGAACGTTGTGCAACAACAAGTGGTTTGATGGATCATCCTGTGAACGTTGTGCAACAACAAGTGGTCTTGATGGCTCATCCTGTGAACGTTGTGCAACAACAAGTGGTCTTGATGGCTCATCCTGTGAACGTTGTGCACAACAAGTGGTCTTGATGGTCATCCTGTGAACGTTGTGCAACAACAAGTGGCTTGATGGTCATCCTGTGAACGTTGTGCAACAACAAGTGGTCTTGATGGATCATCCTGTGAACGTTTGCAACAACAAGTGGTCTTGATGGCTCACCTGTGAACGTTGTGCAACAACAAGTGGTCTGATCTCATCCTGTGAACGTTGTGCAACAACAAGTGGTCTTGATGGCTCATCCTGTGAACGTTGTGCAACAACAAGTGGTCTTGATGGCTCATCCTGTGAACGTTGTGCAACAACAAGTGGTCTTGATGGCTCATCCTGTGAACGTTGTGCAACAACAAGTGGTCTTATAGTTAATTACATATTCAGTGAAATATTTAAAATACCATCTTATTTTTTTTTTCACTATCCATTGTTTACTTACTACCTCAGAGACTCGTCAAAATATATAATTATTCACGTAGTTGCTGGAAAGTGAAAATACTTTCAAAATGTTTGAGATATTTTTTCAATAACAATTAAGTGATTTACAGTTTCCCATCCATGGTTTATTTGAACGTCTCTAAATCATTTGATTTTTTGGTAGTGTAAAATATTATGTTGTAATGCCTCTGTCTACACACTTTACGTTGCATATGAATGACATACTCATAAAAACTGCCTTATTTTAGACACTCATAGCACAGTCTTGGTCTCTCAGTGACATCTTTAAGTTTGTTGATCTTGTAACTTTCTTCTAAGATATGTTTTACTTGACATATTGCATTTTGATGGGCAATGGATCCGCTAGTTCCAATCTGTACTATTCTATTTATTCAAAATCAATTACCAGCTATTTTATATCAGTAGAGATTTAAACTTCTGTTTGAGAAACCAAAATTATTTTTTCTTATTGTTAATTAACTCAAGTAATCACTTCATATCATTCTCTTGGAGATACAAGTGAAAAGAAATCCTCAAAAGATTATCTTTAGTACTTTTGTCAAACTTTTGTGCATATTTAAGTCTGGCTTCATATATAAGTATGTTACATTCAGACCTCAGCCTCTTGAGAACGAGTAATGACCATAGGGAGTACTTAAAAATAATGACTATATATTTGCATTAATACGAATGACGTATATGGTATAAAACTTATATAAGAGGATAACAGTGACTCTTGTGGGGACGAATTATTGAATCTTTTCACATATCATCTCCTGGCAATGTGTTAAACACAGTAACCCTACACATCTGGATCCTCGTAGGAACTTTCTGTAAGCGGTTCAGTGGGAAAGAGAATTGGTAGGAAAATCAGTAAATGAAATGATGGACTACGCGACAAGAAAATGCAAGGAAGGAGAGGAGATGTTTGTTCCCGAAGGAAACAGAAATAATGGGAAGACCAGAACGAGCCCTTGGTTCGCCCAAAAGTGTAGGGAGGCAAAAATTAAGTGTGCCTGAGAATGGAAAAAGTAGAGAAGACAAAGGACCCAGGAAAATAAAGAGATTAGTCGAAGAGCCAGAAACGAGTATGCACAGATAAGGAGGGAGGCCCAGATGCAATACGAAAACGACATAGCATCTAAAGTAAAGTCTGACCCGAAGCTGTTGTATAGCCACATCAGGGAAAACAACAG
Source organism: Cherax destructor (assembly GCA_009830355.1). Classification (NCBI taxonomy): domain Eukaryota; kingdom Metazoa; phylum Arthropoda; class Malacostraca; order Decapoda; family Parastacidae; genus Cherax; species Cherax destructor. The sequence goes on from WNWK01015019.1 coordinate 21,195, forward strand.
TCAAGGACCAGGTAATTAGGTTGTGGAAGGATGGTCGGGAGTTCACAAGAAATAGTCAGAACAGGGGGGTACACCAACATCATTTCATTTACTGATTTTCCTACCAATTCTCTTTCCCACTGAACAAGTGCTGGATGAAATACTCACAAGCGAGGAGGAGGTGAAGAAGTTGCTAAGTGAACTTCATACCTCAAAGACCGGACAACATTTCTCCGTGGGTCCTTAGAGAAGGAGCAGAGACACTGTGTGTGCCACTAACAACATTCTTAACACCTCCATTGAAACTGGGCAACTACCTGAGGTATGAAAGACAGCAAATGGTGTCCCAGTTTTTTTAAGAAAGGAGACAGACACGAAGAATTAAACTACAGACCAGTGTCACTGACGTGCATAGTATGCAAAGTCATGGAGAAGATTATCAGGAGGAGAGTGGTGGAGCACTTAGAAAGAAACAAGCTTATAAACGACAACCAGCACGGTTTCAGGGAAGTGAAATCCTGTGTCACAAACCTACTGGTGTTTTTGATAAGGTAATACGAGAGAGAAGGATGGGTAGATTTCATTTTCTTGGACTGCAAGAAGGCCTTCGACACAGTTCCTCACAAGAGGTTAAAGCAAAAGCTAGAGGATCAGGCACGTATAACAGGAAAGGCACCATAACAGACCCCCTGCCCTGCAGTGCTGTATAACTCTCGTGGGTTTAGCGTTTAGTTTTTGATTACAATAATAATAATACACTCCCACACACACTCAACAGTAAAAATGTGTGGAAAAGGTGTTCTACATTCCCACACACACTTAACTCTCTTTGAGAATGTGTAATAATGTGTTCTACACTCCCACACACTCACTCAGCTAACAAAATAGCTTCATAATATAAAAAAATAAACTTCTATAGAACACTTGAGGGGGACGTTGAGAGCTGTGAACCCCAAACACAGCATTTCCTCAAAGAGGAACTTAACTCTTAAAATGTGGCAACCCCATGGAGTATTACCCATATATGATATTAGAACAAGTGTTTTAATATCATTATATACAGACAGATGTAATTACAGAGGAGGACACACAGAAATCTGTGCTCAGTAAATACATCCACCCGGGTAGTCTGGTACCGTAGTTCAGCCAGAAGAGAACTTCCCGTCCAGCTACACCACCATGGAGAGGCCATTTATTTTTAATTCTTCTATTTATATGTCATAGTTTTTAATTTGTTAATATGAATTTTATTCACGTTTCTGTATATAACATCGTGGTTTTTGTATCTTCGATGTTAACATTTATAGCAATGTAATCTATGCATTAATGATGATACTAAGTACAGAGTGTGACCTCTGTGCCTCTAGTGTGACCTCTGTGCCTCTAGTGTTACCTCTGTGCCTCTAGTGTTATTAGGAATAACTTTATTATGATGGGCGGAATCTTTTTACAATAAAGTTACATGACGATCCATAAGAATCCTAGTGATACAAATATGGTACCTCATTTGTATCATTAAGAGAGAATTAAATAATGAATCTGAATGTTACAGTAATTCAGTTAGAAGTTTGAATAGATCTATAAATCACTATGATGATACGACTCTTTATAAGCATATTTATGGAACAACTTGCAATGTAAACACATTGACTGTTATTGTAGTAGCCAGACTTAGGCTTGGTTGCATGTGCTTGTGGTAACTTGTATACTGATGATGATCACACCAAATGCAAAGTATGTGGTCAGTTTTATTGTCACACTCTTGACCACTATGTGCTTGATTGTCTGAATAATGAGGAATACAGAGATAGTATAATAACCTATGTTACATATCAAAAATTATTAATGAAATGAGATAAAGAACATTTTAAGCAAATATTCTGAAATTGTTTGCAAAAGTTGAAATATAAATCGTAAATACATATTCTTATACCATTTGATGCCTAATATGTAGGTGTTTTTTGTATCCATAAGTTATTGCTTTAACTTCAATTGTATGGATATGAGATGCATAATAAACAAGACGCTTCGGATTCAAAATATAAAAAAACATATTATAGGATATATATAATTTTCCTAGGTAGTAGGATGGTAGACAGCAACCGCCCAGGAAGGTACTACCTTCCTGTGGTAGTAGGATGGTAGACAGCAACCGCCCACATTCGCTCCTATCTAAGATGTGCTTGTCTCAGCTTCACAAGATGTGCTTGTCTCAGCTTCACAAGATGTGCTTGTCTCAGCTTCACAAGATGCGCTTGTCTCAGCTTCACAAGATGCGCTTGTCTCAGCTTCACAAGATGTGCTTGTCTCAGCTTCACAAGATGTGCTTGTCTCAGCTTCACAAGATGTGCTTGGCTCAGCTTCACAAGATGTGCTTGTCTCAGCTTCACAAGATGTGCTTGTCTCAGCTGCACAAGATGTGCTTGTCTCAGCTTCACAAGATGTGCTTGTCTCAGCTTCACAAGATGTGCTTGTCTCAGTTTCACAAGATGTGCTTGGCTCAGCTTCACAAGATGTGCTTGTCTCAGCTTCACAAGATGTGCTTGTCTCAGCTGCACAAGATGTGCTTGTCTCAGCTTCACAAGATGTGCTTGTCTCAGCTCACAAGATGTGCTTGTCTCAGCTTCACAAGAGTGCTTGTCTCAGCTTCACAAGATGTGCTTGTCTCAGCTTCACAAGATGTGCTTGTCTCAGCTTCACAAGACGTGCTTGTCTCAGCTTCACAAGATGTGCTTGTCTCAGCTTCACAAGATGTGCCTGTCTCAGCTTCACAAGATGTGCTTGTCTCAGCTTCACAAGATGTGCTTGTCTCAGCTTCACAAGATGTGCTTGTCTCAGCTTCACTAGATGTGCTTGTCTCAGCTTCACAAGATGTGCTTGTCTCAGCTTCACAAGATGTGCTTGTCTCAGCTGCACAAGATGTGCTTGTCTCAGCTTCACAAGATGTGCTTGTCTCAGCTTCACAAGATGTGCTTGTCTCAGCTTCACAAGATGTGCTTGTCTCAGCTTCACAAGAGGTGCTTGTCTCAGCTTCACAAGATGTGCTTGTCTCAGCTTCACAAGATGTGCTTGTCTCAGCTTCACAAGAGGTGCTTGTCTCAGCTTCACAAGAGGTGCTAGTCTCAGCATCACAAGATGTGCTTGTCTCAGCTTCACAAGATGTGCTTGTCTCAGCTTCACAAGAGGTGCTTGTCTCAGCTTCACAAGATGTGCTTGTCTCAGCTTCACAAGGAGAATCCTGCCTTGCGGAAGTTGTATAAGCTGATGGAAGACATCATATCCATCCCTATGTTTGGCTACACTATCTACTGCTTCTTGCTACTCAGTGGTACAGTCGTCTATGTAATGTTACAGTTAAAGATGGGCAGTGTGAATGAGACACTCTCGCCCACAGTGACACCTCTGGGTTCCTCCTTGGCCGTACTTTTACTCATGGGACACATCGCAGATACTGTAACACTCAAGGTAAGTAAAGAAACACTCACACCCCTGCAACCACAATTAGGTGAGTACACACCACACACTGGGCCAGGAGCTGAGTCTCGACCTCTGCAACCACAAATAGGTGAGTACACACACACACACAGTTGTCAGGAAGTGCAACAATCTGGAGGGTGCAGTAGTAGAGGCAGGATCCATACATAGCTTTAAGAAGAGGTACAATAAAGCTCTTGGAGTAGGGAGAGAGTGGACCTAGCAGCGACTAGCGAAGAGACGGGGCCAGGAGCTATGAATCGAACTCTGGAACCACATATAGGTGAGTACACACACACACACGGAAGAGTATGATGAGAGTAATAGAGCGATGGTTGACACTCTGGCTGAAGTGGCCAGAAGGGCTCATGCGAGCAGGGCGAAGCTACTGATCATGGCTGACTTCAACCACAAGGAAATAGACTGGGAGAACTTGGAGCCACATGGGGGCCAAGAAACGTGGAGGGCTAAGATGATAGAGGTGGTACTGGAAAACTTCATGTACCAACACGTAAGGGATACTACCAGGGAGAGAGGAGAGGATGAACCAGCGAGATTGGACCTAGTATTCTCCTTACGTAGTGCGGATGTTGAGGACATCACACACGAAAGTCCCCTCGGGGCCAGTGATCATATGGTTCTAAGCTTTGATTACACAGTAGAGTTACAGGTGAAGGGGGAGGCAGATAGGGCCAGAAGAATGAAGCCAGAATACAAAAGAGAGGACTACGCGGGCATTAAGAACTTCCTAAACGGGGTTCAGTGGGACAGTGAACTGGAAGGGAAATCAGTAAACGAGATGATGGAATATGTGACAACAATATGCAAGGAAGCTGAGGAGAGGTTTGTACCCAAGGGAAACAGAAACAACGATAAAGCCAAATCTGACCTGAAGCTGTTGTACAGTCACATCAGGAGGAGAACAACAGTCAAGGACCAGGTGATCAGGCTGAGGAAGGAAGGAGGGGAGGTCACAAGAAATGTCCGCGAAGTGTGTGAGGAACTCAACATGAGATTCAAAGAGGTGTTCACAGAGGAGATAGAATTGCCTCCAGAAAGGAGGAGAGGTAGGGTACACCATCAAGTGCTGGACACAATACACACAACTGAGAAGGAAGTGAAGAGGCTACTAAGCGAGCTGGATACATCAAAGGCGATGGGGCCGGATAACATTTATCCATGGGTCCTGAGAGAGGGATCAGAGGAGCTATGTGTACCCTAACAACAATCTTCAACACGTCTATCGAAAGAGGGCAACTACCTGAGGTATGGAAGACAACAAATGTAATTCCAATCTTTAAAAAAGGAGACAGGAACGTAGCACTGAAGTACAGACCAGTGTCACTGACATGTATAGTATGCAAGGTCATGGAGAAGATTATCAGGAGAAGAGTGGTGGAGCACCTAGAAAGGAATGAGCTTATCAACGACGGCCAACACGGTTTCAGGGACGGGAAATCCTGTGTCACAAACCTACTGGAGTTCTACGACAGGGTGACAGGAGTAAGAAAAGAGAGAGAGGGATGGGTAGATTGCATATTCCTGGACTGTAAGAGGGCGTTTGACACAAGAGATTAGTGCAGAAGCTGGAGGACCAGGCAGGGATGACAGGGAAGGCACTACAATGGATCAGGGAATAATTGTCAGGAAGACAGCAGCGAGTCATGGTACGTGGCGAGGTGTCAGAGTGGGCGCCGGTGACGAGTGGGGTTCCACAGGGGTCAGTCCTAGGACCGGTGCTGTTTCTGATATTTGTGAACGACATGACGGAAGGAATAGACTTCGAAGTGTCCCTGTTTGCAAATGATGTGAAGTTGATGAGAAGAATTCAATCGGACGAGGATCAGGCAGAACTACAAAGGGATCTAGACAGGCTGCAAGCCTGGTCCAGCAATTGGCTCCTGGAGTTCAACCCCACCAAGTGCAAAGTCATGAAGATTGGGGAAGGGCAAAGAAGACCGCAGACGGAGTACAGTCTAGGGGGGCCAGAGACTACAAACCTCAATCAAGGAAAAAGATCTTGGGGTGAGTATAACACCAGGCACATCTCCTGAGGCGCTCATCAACCAAATAACTGCTGCAGCATATGGGCGCCTAGCTAACCTAAGAACAGCATTCCGACATCTTAATAAAGAATCGTTCAGGACCCTGTACACTGTGTACGTTAGGCCCATACTGGAGTATGCAGCACCAGTTTGGAACCCACATCTAGCCAAACACGTAAAGAAGCTAGAGAAAGTGCAAAGGTTTGCAACAAGACTAGTCCCGGAGCTAAGGGGTATGTCCTACGAAGAGAGGTTAAGGGAAATCGACCTGACGACACTGGAGGACAGGAGAGATAGGGGGGACATGATAACGACATATAAGATACTGAGAGGAATAGACAAGGTGGACAGAGACAGAATGTTCCAGGTATGGGACACAGCACCAGGGGAACACAGTTAGAAGTTGAAGACTCAAATGAATCACAGGGATGTTAAGAAGTATTTCTTCATTCATAGAGTGATCGGGAAGTGGAATAGCTTGGGAAGTGATGTAGTGGAGGCAGGTTCCATACATAGCTTTAAGGAGAGGTATGATAAAGCTCATGGAGCAGGGAGCGTGACTCAGTAGCGGCCAGTGAAGAGGCGGGGCCAGGTGCTATGACTCGACCCCTGCAACCACAACTAGGTGAGTACAACTAGGTGAGTACACACACACACACACACACATACACACACACAAATATACAGCAGGCCTAGTGTCTAATCGACATGTGCCTTGGACAAAATGGTAACACACACACCCCCGAAGAATTAAATCAGTCGAGGATCAGGCAGGACTACAAAGAGACCTGGACAGGCTACAAGCCTGGTCCAGTAACTGGCTCCTTGAATTTAACCCTGCCAAATGTAAAGTCATGAAGATCGGGGAAGGGCAAAGAAAACCGCAGACAGAGTATAGTCTAGGTGGCCAAAGACTGCAAACCTCACTCAAGGAAAAAGATCTTGGGGTGAGTATAATACCGAGCACATCTCCTGAGGCACACATCAATCAGATAACTGCTGCAGCATACGGGCGGCTGGCAAACCTAAGAATAGCGTTCCAATACCTCACTAAGGAATCATTCAAGACTCTGTACACCATATACGTCAGGACCATACTGGAGTATGCAGCACCAGTTTGGAACCCTCACCTGGTCAAGCACGTCAAGAAATTAGAGAAAGTGCAAAGGTTTGCAACAAGACTAGTCCCAGAGCTAAGGGGATTGTCCTACGAAGAAAAGTTAAGGGAAATCGGCCTGACGACACTAGAGGACAGGAGGGTTAGGGGAGACATGATAACGACATATAAAATACTGCGAGGAATAGATAAGGTGAACAGAGACAAGATGTTCCAGAGAGGGGACACAGAAACAAGGGGTCACAATTGGAAGTTGAAGATTCCTATGAGTCAAAGGGATGTTAGGAAGTATTTCTTCAGTCATAGAGTTGTCAGGAAGTGGAATAGCCTAGAAAGCGGCATAGTGGAGGCAGGAACCATACATAGTTTTAAGACGAGGTTTGATAAAGCTCATGGAGCAGGGAGAGAGAGGACCTAGTAGCAATCAGTGAAGAGGCGGGGCCAGGAGCTATGACTCGACCCTTTGCAACCACAAATAGGTGAGTAAAAATAGGTGAGTACACACACACACACACACATACATAGTTTTAAGACAAGGTATGATAAAGCTCATGGAGCAGGGAGAGCAGAGACCCAGTAGCAGACAGCGAAGAGGCGGGGCCAGGAGCTGAGTTTCGACCCCTGCAACCACAATTAGGTGAGTACAATTAGGTGAGTACATACACACATAGTCAAGGCTAGAGTCAGGTGGGGACAGCCAAAGTCGGGAGGAGTAGAAAGCATAACCACCCACACAACCCTGCAACCAAACAAATTAACCTAAAATAAACCACACTCCACACCATAGCCCCCACCCCCAGAACAAACCCAACCAACACAGTAGCTTCTCATAGCACCCTGTAAGACATCCCACTTCCCCCAGGTACCACAAATCCCCCAGAATACAGTTTTGGTAATGAAGCTGAAGGTATGGTACACTAACGCAGACGGAATAATGAATAAGTGAGAGGAGTGGCACGAAAGAATCATGGAGGCATCAACAGACATCATAGCACTCACGGAAACCAAGCTCACAGGAATGATAGCAGACGCAGTTTAACCAACTGGATATCAGATCTTGAGGAAAGATAGAGGGTAAAAAGTGGGTGGAGGAGTCGCACTCCTCATCAAAAAACAGTGGAGTTTTGAGAAGTTAGAAGGAGGGGACAGAGGGGAAGTAGGGACTACATAGAAGGAATACTTCAGATTCGGGTTTCCAAGGTGGTGATTACAGTGATGTATAACCCACCACAGAATAGCAGGAGGCCAAGACAAGAATATGATGAGAGCAAAAGAGTAATGGTTGAGTTGGCCAGAAGGGCCCACATGGGTAGGGCAAAGTTATTAGGTTTGGGTGACTTCAAGAACATAAGAACATAAGAAAGAAGGAACATTGCAACAGCCCTACTGGCCCATGCGAGGCACGTCGAATTCACCCACCGGCTTAAGCCAATGCCTTAAGGTAGTCAGGTCAGGTCACATTCACTAAAGGAGGAGCACGGCAACTGACCAAGGGGCACAAGCTAGTCAGGTCCAACTCACACCCACCCACACAAACTCATGTATTTATCTAACCTATTTTTAAAACTACACAATGTCTTAGCTTCTATGACGGTACTCGGGAGTTTGTTCCACTCATCCACAACTCTATTATTAAACCAGTGCTTTCCTATAGCCTTCCTGAATCTGAATTTTTTCAACTTAAATCCATTGCTGCGAGTCCTGTCTAGACAAGATATATTTAGCGCGCTATTTACATCCCCTTTATTAATTCCTGTTTTCCATGTATACACCTCAATCATATCCCCCCTAATTCTACGCCTTTCTAGAGAGTGCAGATTCAGGGCCTTCAACTTCAACTCATAATCCCTTTTTGCTTATTTCTTTTTATATTTCATTCTTTAATTGAATATATTGATTTCTTAACTGCCCTTCTCCTCTTTTGATACGCGTATTTGTGACTCTCTTTTGACCAATGATATGCTTTAATCTATTGTTTATCAATTTTGGATCATTTTTGTTAGATCTAATTTCCCTACTCGGAACAAAAGTTGTCTGGGCAGCTAGAACTAATCTCTGAAACACGTAATATTGGCAACCAACACCACCTACCTGACCCATAGTAAGGTCATCCCAATTTAGCCCACCCAGGTACATTCTCAGTGCCATGAAGTCGGCCAAGCGGAAATCTGGGACAAAGACTTGATTGCAGTTAACTGGGTAATTCCATGATATATCGAAACTAAGTGATTTGTGATCGCTTTCCTCAAGATCATCATTAACCTCAAGATTATTAACTAGTGATTCTTTGTTGGCAAGAATCAAGTCAAGCAGGTTGTTTCCTCTAGTTGGTTCTGTCACAAACTGTTTTAAAAAACAATCCTGAACCGCATCAAGAAAGTCACTAGACTCAAGATTTCCTGTCACATTGTTCCAATCAGTTTGTCTAAAGTTAAAATCTCCCATTAACACAACATTTTTTTATATCTAGATGCCTTAGGAATTTCGTCCCATAGCAGCTTACTGCACTCCCTATCAAGGTTTTGGGGCCTATAAATCACACCCAAAGTTAATTTGTCACGACCTTCGAGAGACTGTAGCCAAACAGATTCAGTGTCCGATGTTTCTAATCTTATATCCTGTCTTACACAACAATTTAAATTATCTCTGACATACATCGCCACTCCACCACCCTTCCTGTTGACCCTATCAGTTTATAACCCTGCATGTTGCATTCAGAAGGCACTTCTCTATCTTTCAAGTTGAACCAGTCTCCGTTATAGCAATAATATGTATATTACCTGCACTTGCAAGTAAACTTAGCTCATCCATCTTATTTCTTAGATTCCTACTATTTGTATAGTAAACCTTAAGGAAGCTAGTCACTTCAATCACAAGGAAATTAACTGGGAAAACCTGGAGCCACATGGGGGACCAGAAATGTGAAGGGGAAATATGATGAAGGTGGAACTGGTAAACCTGATGCACCAAAACGTTAAGAACACTACCAGAGTAGTTCAGACATTCATGACATCACATAGTGAGCTAGTGGTCACGTTGTACTGATCTTCGAATACATAGTTGTGTTACAAGTGAACTGGGACACAGGTAGATTTGGACGGGAGGAACTAAACTAAAAAAGAGGTGACTACACAGATATGAGGAATTTCCTGCACGAGGTTCAGTGGGAAAGAGAACTGGCGGAAAAATCAGTAAATGAAATAATGGATTATGTGAAAACAAAATGCAAGGAAGCAGAAGAAAAGTTCGTCCCCAAGGCCAACAGAAATAATGGGATGACGAGGACGAGCACTTATTTCATCCAGAGGAGCAGAGAGGCCAAAACTAAGTGTGCTTGAGAATGAAAAAAGTATAGAAGACAAAGGAAACAGGAAAATAAGGACTAGTCGATGAGCCAGAAACGAATATGCACAATACAAAAATTACATAGGAACGAAAGCCAAGTCTAACCAGAAGCTGTTGTACAGCCACATCAAGAGGAAAATAACAGTCAAAGACTAGGTAATCAAGCTGAGAAAAGAAGGATGGGAGATCACAAGAAACGACCGAGGAGTATGTGAAGAACTCAACGTGAAATTAAGGGAAGTATTTTCAGTGGAGATAGAAAGGACTCCAGAAAGCCAGAATGGTGGAGTACATGAACATGTGCTTGACACATTACACACAACCGAAGACGAGGAGGTGAAAAGGCTGTCCAGTCCCACCTCAAAGGCGGTGGGACTGGACAATATCTCTGTGGGTCCTGAGAGAGGGAGCAGAGGAGCTGTGTGTACCACTAACAACAATCTTCGGCAAATGTAGTCCCAATTTTTAAGAAAGCAGACAGACATGCAACATTACTCTAGAGACCAGTGTCACTAACATGTAATAGTATGCAAAGTCATGGAGAAGATTACAAGGAGAAGAGCGGTGGAGGACCTAGAGAGGAATAAGCTGATCAGTGACAACCAGCACGGATTCAGGGACGGCAAATCTTGTGTCAAAAACCTACTGGAGTTCTATGACAAGGTGACAGCAGTAAGACAAGAGAGAACGGGTGAGTAGACTGTATTTTCTTGGACTGTAAGAAGGCTTTTGACACAGTTCCTCACAAGAGATTAGTGCAAAAGCTGGAGGGCCAGACAGGTATAACAGGGACGGCAATTCAATGGATCAGAGAATAACTGACGGGAAGATATCAGCGAGTCTGGTACTTGATGAAGTGTCAGACTGGGCGCCTGTGACGAGGGAGTTCCACAGGGTCATTCTTAGACCGTGCTGTTTCTGGTATGTGAATGACATGACAGAAGAAACAGACTCAGAAGTGTCCTGTTTGCAGATGATGTGAAGTTAATAATGGTTATTCAATCAGAGAATGACCAGGTAGGACTAAGGATCTGGACAGGCTGCAGGCCTCGTCCTGAGTTCAAGCCCACCAAGTCGAAAGTCACGAAGATTGGGAAGGGCATAGAAGCTCAAACAGAGTACATTTATGGGGCTAAGACTACAAACCTCACTCAAGGAAAGGATGTGAGTATCATACCGAGCACATCTCTGAGGCGCATATCAAACAATTAACTGCTGAGTATATGGATCTAGCAAACCTAGGAATAGTTCAGGACCCTGTACACTGTGTTTGGCAGGCCCATGTTGGGTATGCAGCACCAATTTGGAACCCACACTGACCAAGCAGTCAGAAATTAGAAAATGCATAGGTTTGCAATGCTAATCGCAGAGCTAAGGGGCATGTCCTACAAGGAGAAGTTAAAAGAAATCGACCAGACGACATTGAGGACAGGAGAGATAGGTGATATGACAATGACATAAAATACTGAGAGGAATCGACAAGGATGTTCCAGAGATGGACACAGTAACAGGTCACAGTTGGAAGCTGAAGAGTCAGATGATTCAACGGGATGTTACGAAGCATTTCTTCAGTCAAAGAGTTGTCAGGAAGTGGAATAATCTGGATATGATGTAGAAGAGGCAGGACCCATACTAGCTTTAAGAAGAGGTGTGATAAGGTCAACGGAGCGTAAGGTGACTTAGTAGAGACCAGTGAAGAGTTGGGTCAGGAGCTGTGGATTTACCTGTGCAACCACAATTAGGTGAGTACAATTAAGACAGTCAAATGAACACTCACACACACATTACACACACACACACCTGGTCAATTACGTAAGAAACTAGAGAAAGTGCAAAGGTTTGCAACAGGTTAGTTCCAAACTCAGGGGTCTGTCCTAGAAGAGAGTTAGGAAATAGGACTAACAACACTGGAGGAAGAGAAGGGTCAAGGAGACATGATAACGACATACAAAATACTGCGAGGAATCGACAAGGTAGACAGTGACAGGATGTTCCAGAGAGGGAACACAGAACAAGGGGACACAACTGGAAGCTGAAGACTCAGATGAGTCAAAGGATGTTAGGAAGCATTTCTTCAGCCACAGAGTAGTCAGAAGTGGAATAGTCTAGAGAAAGATATAGTGGAGGCAGGAACCATACATAGTTTTAAGATGAGGTATGATAAAGCTCATGGAGCAGGGAGAGCAGAGAACCAGTAGCGGACAGCGAAGAGGCGGGGCCAGGAGCTGAGTCTCGACCCCTGCAACAACGATTAGGATTAGGTGAGTACACACACACACACACACACACACACACACACACACACACACACACACACACACACACACACACACACACCAGATGATCAGGCTGAGGAAGGAAGGAGGGGAGGTCACAAGAAATGACCGTGAATTGTGTGAGGAGCTCAACATGAGATTCAAAGAGGTGTTCACAGAGGAGATAGAAGGGCCTCCTGAAAGAGAGGTAGGGTACACCATCAGGTGCTGGACACAATAAACACAACTGAGGAGGAAGTGAAGAGGCTACTAAGCGAGCAAGATACCTCAAAGGCGATGGGGCCGGACAACATCTCTCCATGGGTCCTGAGAGAGGGAGCAGAGGAGCTATTTGTACCCCTAACAACGATCTTCAACACATCAATCGAAACAGGGCAACTACCTGAGGTATGGAAGACAGCAAATGTAGTTCCAATTTTTAAAAAAGGAGACAGGAACGTAGCACTAAACTACAGACCAGTGTCACTGACATGTATAGTATGCAAGGTCATGGAGAAGATAGTCAGGAGAAGAGTGGTTGAGCACCTAGAAAGGAATGAACTTATCAACAATGGCCAACACGGTTTCAGGGACGGGAAATCCTGTGTCACAAACCTACTGGAGTTCTACGACAGGGTGACAGCAATAAGACAAGAGAGAGAGGGGTGGGTAGATTGCATATTCTTGGATTGTAAAAAGGCGTTTGACAACAGTTCCACACAAGAGATTAGTGCAGAAGCTGGAGGACCAGGCAGGGATAACAGGGAAGGCACTACAATGGATCAGGGAATACCTATCAGGAAGACAGCAGCGAGTCATGGTACGTAGCGAGGTGTCAGAGTGGGCGCCGGTCCTGTGTCTGGTATTTGTGAACAACATGACGGAAGGAATAGACTCCGAAGTGTCCCTGTTTGCAGATGATGTGAAGTTGATGAGAAGAATTCAATCGGACGAGGACCAGGCAGAACTACAAAGGGATCTGGACAGGCTGCAAGCCTGCTCCAAGAACTGGCTCCTGGAGTTCAACCCCACCAAGTGCAAAGTCATGAAGATTGGGGAAGGGCAAAGAAGACCGCAGACGGAGTACAGTCTAGGGGGCCAGTGTTATGTTATTTTCCCTTATTTATCATCAAGGTTCTACATGTACTAGCATAGGGTATTTACTTAAAAGGTCTTAGGGTAAAAGAAGGACATTATAGGCTAAAGATACTTACTCAGGTTTAGCTGCTGCATCTGAAAACTTATTGGTCCTTTCACATTCCTCTTAAAGGTTATTTAAACCAACATTATAAAAATAGAGCTATATTAAGAAGTATATACATATAATATACAGGTCTCCACTCCTAAACATATAATCAGCCTTTCCCAAAGCACATGGCTCAGCTGCCACCTTCAACTCTCTTTTCCTCAACATTTCTTAACTCTCCAGTGTCTTGATACACTGAAGATCACAGAATGTTGTGGTGACATTGATTTACAACTCTCCCCATTACCTTTTGGGCACTCATTCAGCCCTGAAGCCAAGTTAAAAATCAGCACCAACAACACCAGCTCACTCCAGCAACCATTGTTCTCAGGAAGGCTTGTGGGAAGCCAGCATCTCTCTAAGCTCCTCCCCCTCAAAACATAAACACATCACTTTGCACGTCCTCTCAACATATCTTATGTTATTACAATGAGACATGCAACTTATAATTAATAGTTAATAAAATGTGTGCATTATTTATGTAACCTATTATATTGAGAAAATCAGTTTAATCAGCGCTTAAGTTTTTAAGGCTGGCCAAGCCTTTTAAACTCCCCTAAGCAGTACTTCTGAATAATTCAATATAATTAGGCATTCATGTTATTTAATTACAACAATACATGCTGGGTTCCATAGCCCCCATAACAAGTCCATAATACCCCATAACACCCCCACCTCCAGACGGAGTCTTATAAAGACGGAGTCTCACAAAAGCTAGCAGTGTCCCGCAGGATACGGCTAGGGAAAAATAAGGTCTTAGCCTAAAGGTGGTAGTAACACTACTAGAGGTTTTACATATACCACAGCTCCATAATTACTCTTCACTGTACAGTTATACAACAAGGTGACATACACCATGGCAATCTACAAATCTCATGGCTCCACTGAACCTTCCCAGAATAAACATGCAATTTCGCCCATACCATACACCATACAAAACCCATGAATGGAACAATACTAGAACAGAGTGCAGAGGTTACTAGAAAACAGTTTAACCACATCCACATACTGAAGGGTGTAACCATTAACTACTTTAGTGGTTACTAACATAATACATTTTTACAATGCAAGGACTACACACAAAGCCCACTGTGAAAGCCAGCACTGACAGGCCTGTGCCTCCGCTGCGGTAAATCCAGCAGGCAACTGGTACTCCAGGATGGCGTCTTCCTGATCAGGAGATGAGAGTAGAGCCAAACCCAGAGCAGTCAGGTATACCCCAGGCAGAAACTTCACAAAAAACATGTCAAGGTGTCTCTTACGTGGTGGCCGAACCAAAAAGTGAGACTCTCCAGTCAACACCCAAAATCCTTAAAATGGTCAGGCACGTACCCCCATCTTCCGAGGACCTCACTCCATACAGATCCTCCAACCTTATAAGGAGGAACTGCTATAGTACATGGAGGAGATACACGGGACCACTCAGGCAACCGTTGGACCGTTTCGTACTTAGAGCACACCAAGACACAAACAACATACCTCCCTGGACTTCTCATGTCACCGAAGGTTGTCAACTCCGCCTCAACTCACAATATTTGATACCCTGACTCCCTTTCTTGTCTGGCTCCAACCATCTCCTTCATAGTTGAATGGCTGGTAGGGAGCACTCAGGCCCGCCAAGAGTTCACCACTGCAAAAACAACAAGGTCAGCACAAGACAAACACTATGTACTAAGCATGCACCATTTATCTACATGAAACATCTAGAAAGACCTCAGCAATCACAGACAAAGCCCATCTTAAGAGTCTGATTCGGGACACCATACATAGGAACAGGGTGAAGCAATCCTGGGACATATACAGATGCAGAATAGACAACCCACAGTGAAAAATTCCTTTCCTGTGGCAAAATTACCAATTCTGCAACCTCTTGCAGTACAAACACAAACCCCAAGACATCTTCCCGCACCCTGGCTGTGTACATCAAGTTTACAAAAATACTTTACGTTCATCTCCCACAATAATTTTGAATACTCAATGAACTCAATTGACATTACACACATGGAAATTGTATTGGCACCCAGGCCAGGAATATCACATCTTCCTGCTTCATGCTTTACTTTATCTAATACTTTTGCATCTTTTAAGACATCAGCATCAAACTTTCTAAGCCAGTAAACTTTAGTTGTTACATGTACTTTGTGGCAGTCAGTGCATTTGCTCAAGGTGCCATTGAATTTGGGAACCATGAAGCATGGGAATGCCCACTGACTCTCACTAAGCACTACAAACTGGTATTGAAAGAATTTCACTTCTTCCTCCATATCCCAGTTTTCATACAGATTTTTCACACACAATAATTGTAGAATTGGCTCAGCTTCCTTATCAACTTCTTCATCAAGTCGTGACTTTACCCCTTTAGTGACATCCCAAACTTTTACAAGGTTACACGGTGGCTGAGCCAACTCTCCAACACTTTCCTTAGAAAGACCAAACATGTTTTCTCCAATCTTTCTCATAAACATGGAATTTCTTAAATACTTTTTGGCCATTACATACAGATTATTATTTTGCACCTCTTTACATAGTGGATCCACTGAAACATTGGTCACTTTAGGTTTCTGATATAATGCTAAATCCTCTAACCAGTTACTGTATACATTATTCTTACTCCTTTTCTGCTCGGGTGTGTGGGTTATATATCTTACACTTAAGAACTTTCCCCACACCATGGTCAGCTCACAGCAACTTTCCATACATTTTCTCACATGAACTGGCTCCAATGCCAGCACCTCATCTCCAGCCTCCAGAGCATTATGGTCCACCTTATGGTCCCACTTCATCATTTGGATCTGGTTGATGGGTACTTTCACTGGTACCATCCATTTCATACAAGCCAAACAGTATCTGAAACTGAGAAAAAGCTCCGAGGGGGAAGCATCACCATTCTCCCCAAGCCAATAGCTCAGAGATTCCAGAGTGCTTCCCCACTCAGCAGTTACAAAGAGAGGGGTCCTCTCATCCCAGATGTTAGTATTGTCTATACTACAGGCTTGCATCATTGTCTTTAGGGTCTGATGGAAGTTCTCTGGTTTCCCTTGAGATGGAGGGTAATAGATAGCTGAAACGTTAGGCTTTACATGAAAAAAGAACTTCATCAAAGCCCTTAAGACTACATGAGCTGTCATCTTATATAGAGGGACGGCTTCCAGGTACCTGGTAGTAGAGCAATTTGTTGTGAGTAAATAATCATTTCCCATTCTGGTCCTTGGGACTGGACCAACTACATCTACTATCAGCTTGCTGAAGGGTCCACCTGGTGCTGAAATAAGCTGAAAGGGAACAGGTTTAATACATGGACAAGGTTTCCCTATAAATTGACAGACATGATAGGTCTTACTATTTTCTTCCACAGTCTCCCACAGCTGAGTCTTGAAGAAATGCCTGGAAACCTTGGACATCATCATTTGGTGACAAAACACTTCTCTGTAAAATTTCCTCTCTGAAATGAAAGCACTTATTAAATTGTGAAACTGCTTCCTCAGCCACAGCTGAGGCTCTGCTCAGTGTGACATCATTCTCCTGTACAGAAATTAAATGCACCTTAGTAGATGCAGCTTCTCTCACACTCCTGAACTGATCTATGCTCCAAACATGCTCAGCTCTGGCTGGAACATCCCTTTCTTCAGTTGACTGCAGTTCAACATCAGAAAACAGTGTTTCCAGACTTAAGCCCTCATCATCCTCATGAGAAATATCATAAAGACTATTGATAGCATGATCATGAGCCATACTTCTCATGGTGGAACCAGCAGGGAGAAGGTCTGGAAGGGTCTCTCTAGCCTTCTCCTCCCAAACTTTGGGAATTGGTTCCCCCCTTACTAGATGTTCCTCACTGTCTAACAGGCCCATTACATTATTTCCTAATAAGAGGTCAACACCCTCAAAGGGAATCTCATCTGAAATACCTACAGGGAGATAGCCAACTTGGTATGCGGATTTTACCCATAACTTGTGTACAGGTGTTCTTATGGTCGAACCCGTAATACCCTTCAATAATATATCTTTCCCAGTATAGGTATCATTTGACACTGGCAGCACTCCCGCACGTAGCAAGGAGTAGGTTCTACATCCATCTCTCAAGGACAACATGTTCTCAACCCTGCCCACATGCTTGTGCAAGGCAACTGTAGACTTACTAGAAAAAACCCGCATCCTGGGGTCTAATTCCGAGGGTTCCTCCTCACCTTGCCTTGAAGACCTAATGCAAGCCACCGGATGTGTCTCTGCAGTTAGGATTCCCTGGGATTGTTCCTCCTTTCTCTGATCTTGCTGTTTATGAAAGCAATACCTTTGTATGTGACCAGTCTTGTTACAGTAGTAACAGGTATAATTCCTAAAGGTATGTTTACCGTTTGGAGTAGGACTAGTACTGTGTGCTCGAGGAACTGAAACATTATTTGATGGTCTAGGTAAACTTTGAGCTCCAGCTGACTTACCTTTCCCTTCTGTTTGAGAGGGTGCCTCAGCCTTCATTTCCTAAATTTTGTCCACCTACCTTTATGACTGATTAAAAGGTTTGAAAACATGTCCCTTTACGATTCCCAACTACCTTTAGTAAGTTAAACAATGCTAGTGAAAATTTTTTGGAGATAATGTTTGAAATGAAAGCATCGAGGAAATACGTTTTGAATGAGCATGACTGTTTTTACCTACCAATTCCCTATGAGCTAAGAATCTGTCACCCAAATCCATTGCTGCTGAAAGATTATCTGGGTTTCTGTCCTCCAAATATTCTCTAAGGTCAACAGGGATTGCATTGTACAATTCCTCATGAACAATTAGGTCTACTAACTTCTCATAGTCCTTGTTCACTCCTTTTGAACCAGCCCACTTCTTAAACAGGAACAGTTTCTCATTCCCTAACTCAGTTAAGGTCTGCCCCTCCTGAAATTTTTTACTTCTGAACTTTTGCCTATATTTCTCAGGTATCATTTAGTATGCAAGCAATACTACCTCCTTTATTTTCTCATAATCAGAAAATTCTCCTTCTTCCAGAGTCTCTACTCTCTGAAAACCTTTGCCTACAAGTTGTGTGCGAACTAGGGTAGCCCATTGCTGTTTGGGCCATCTTTGCTCCTTTGCAGTCTTCTCAAAAAAGGAAAAATATCTGTCTGGGTCATTCTCTGTAAACCTAGGGACAAAATTTGCAGCTTTAGTTATGTTAAAGTACTGCTCAGGCCCTTGGTCTAACCCTCTTAACCCTTGACTTACTCTCTCCTGAGTTTCTAAGAATTTTGTCTTAGCTGCTATCAAAGCTATCTCAAGTTTCATCATCGCTTCCTTATCACCTGGAGGAGGTGATTCCTCCTGTTCACTGTTAACAGACATGTTTACTGATGAATTATTTACCTCCTCACTGAAGCCAGAAAATTCTAAAGATTCAGCTTATGACATATTTATCCTTAAATTCCTGCACAGCATCAATGGACAAGGTCTTTACACAGGTACATAAAAATAACACAAGTTCAATGGAAAAATCTTCACATGGCACTCTTCCATAACCACAAACAAAATGTGTTACTCAACTTTAATCCCCACTCTGGAGAAAACAACCTGTAAACTAATACATGAACCTTCCACTGACACCACCAAGGTAATTTTTACAAGGTAAATTTTACAAGGTAAATTTTATCCTACCAAAACATGTGACTCATAACCCTATCTCATACCAGTACATCTCAAAGAATGTTTTGAGTTATTTTAACAGTCAAATAACTCTCCCGGTTAAGGCCCCCATGTTATGTTATTTTCCCTTATTTATCATCAAGGTTCTACATGTACTAGCATAGGGTATTTACTTAAAAGGTCTTAGGGTAAAAGGAGGACATTATAGGCTAAAGATACTTACTCAGGTTTAGCTGCTGCATCTGAAAACTTATTGGTCCTTTCACATTCCTCTTAAAGGTTATTTAAACCAACATTATAAAAATAGAGCTATATTAAGAAGTATATACATATAATATACAGGTCTCCACTCCTAAACATATAATCAGCCTTTCCCAAAGCACATGGCTCAGCTGCCACCTTCAACTCTCTTTTCCTCAACATTTCTTAACCCTCCAGTGTCTTGATACACTGAAGATCACAGAATGTCGTGGTGACATCGATTTACAACTCTCCCCATTACCTTTTGGGCACTCATTCAGCCCTGAAGCCAAGTTAAAAATCAGCACCAACAACACCAGCTCACTCCAGCAGCCATTGTTCTCAGGAAGGCTTGTGGGAAGCCAGCATCTCTCTAAGCTCCTCCCCCTCAAAACATAAACACATCACTTTGCACGTCCTCTCAACATATCTTATGTTATTACAATGAGACATGCAACTTATAATTAATAGTTAATAAAATGTGTGCATTATTTATGTAACCTATTATATTGAGAAAATCAGTTTAATCAGTGCTTAAGTTTTTAAGGCTGGCCAAGCCTTTTAAACTCCCCTAAGCAGTACTTCTGATTAATTCAATATAATTAGGCATTCATGTTATTTAATTACAACAATACATGCTGGGTTCCATAGCCCCCATAACAAGTCCATAATACCCCATAACAGCCAGAGACTGCAAACCTCTGTCAAGGAAAAAGATCTTGGGGTGAGTATAACACCAGGAACATCTCCTGAGGCGCACATCAACCAAATAACTGCTGCACCATACGGGCGCCTAGCAAACCTAAGAACAACATTCCGACATCTTAATAAAGAATCGTTCAGGACCCTGTACACTGTGTATGTTAGGCCCATACTGGAGTATGCAGCACCAGTTTGGAACCCACACCTAGCCAAGCACGCGAAGAAGCTCGAGAAAGTGCAAAGGTTTGCAACAAGACTAGTCCCGGAGCTAAGGTGTATGTCCTATGAGGAGAGGTTAAGGGAAATCGACCTGACGACACTGGTGGACAGGAGAGATAGGGGGGATATGATAACAACATATAAGATACTGAGAGGAATTGACAAAGTGGACAGAGACATAATGTTCCAGAGATGGGACACAGCAACAAGGGGACACAGTTGGAAGCTGAAGACTCAGATGAATCACAGAGATGTTAGGAAGTATTTCTTCAGTCACAGAGTGGTCGGGAAGTGGAATAATTTAGGAAGCGATGTAGTCGAGGCAGGCTCAATACATAGCTTTAAGCAGAGGTATGATAAAGCTCATGACGCAGGGAGAGTGACTCAGTAGCGGCAAGTGAAGAGGCGGGGCCAGGAGCTATGAATCGACCCCTGCAACCACAACTAGGTGAGTACACACACACACACATACACAGGCAGAACTACAGAGGGATCTGGACAGGCTGCAAGTCTGGTCCAGCGATTGGCTCCTGGAGTTCAACACACCAAGTGCAAAGTCATGAAGATTGGGGTAGGGCAAAGAAGACCGCAGACGGAGTACAGTCTAGGGGGCCAGAGACTACAAACCTCACTCAAGGAAAAAGATCTTGGGGTGAGCATAACACCAGGCACATCTCCTGAGGCGCACATCAACCAAATAACTGCTACAGCATACGGGCGCCTACTAAATCTAAGAACAGCATTCTGACATCCTAATAAGGAATCGTTTAGGACCCTGTACACTGTGTACGTTTGGCCCATACTGGAGTATGCAGCACCAGTTTGGAACCCACACCTAGCCAAGCACGTAAAGAAACTAGAGAAAGTGCAAAGGTTTGGAACAAGACTAGTCCCGGAGCTAAGGGGTATGTCCTACAAGGAGAGCTTAAGGGAAATCGATCTGACAACACTGGAGGGCAGGAGAGATAGGGGGAACATGATAACGACATATAAAATACTGAGAGGAATTGACAAGGTGGACAGGGACAGAATGTTCCAGAGATGGGACACAACAACAAGGGGACACAGTTGGAAGTTGAAGACTTAGATGAATCACAGGGATGTTAGGAAGTATTTCTTCAGTCACAGAGTGGTCGGGAAAAGGAATAGTTTGGGAAGCGATGTAGTGGAGGCAGGTTCCATACATAGCTTTAAGAAGAGGTATGATTAAGCTCATGGCGCATTGAGAGTGACCCAGTAGCGGCCAGTGAAGAGGCGGGGCCAGGGGCTGTCTCGACCTCTGCAACAACAACAAATAGGTGAGTACAACTAGGTGAGTACACACACACACACACACAAATGTGAGGAGTGGCCTGAAAGAATCAAGGAGATGTCCCCAGAAATCAAAGCACTCAGAGAAAGGAAACTCACGGAGATGATAACAGACATGATCTTTCCATCAGGATATCAGTTCTTGAGGAAATATAGGGTGCAGAAGGAATGGAGGAGTTGCACTGCTCATCAAAATCTGGAAGGAATCAACAGAATGGGTGAATGGGATTGCATAGTAGGAACAATTCAGTCTGGAGTTGCTAAGGTGGTGATTGCAGTGCTGTACAACCCGCCACAGACTAGCAGGAGGCCAAGAGAAGAATATGAAGAGAGCAACAGATCAGTGGTGGAACCCGCCACAGACTAGCAGGAGGCCAAGAGAAGTATATGAGAGCAACAGATCAGTGGTGGACACACTATCTGATGTGGCCAGAAGGGCTCACGTTGGTAAGGCAAAGTTACTAATTGTGCGTGTCTTTAATCACAAGGAGATTGACTTTGAAATAAGTTGTACATGAATGGCATACAATCCCAAAAAGACAATTTCTTCGTCCGCTACACGTACCTTTCCACCTGACGCAAGTATATAAGCGCCAGTCTTCTTTTCTGTGTGCTCCAGACTCTTCACGAATACGGTGTTCTTCACCAACTCCAAGGCTGAGGACTGATTCCCTCATCTTTTGCAAATAGTTGTACTCTCTTCCAATTATGTTTTTGAATTTGTATTGATAAAGCCAGTGGATAACGAAACAACTACAATATAGATACCAAGATTTTCCACGTTTCTAATTTTCACATTGACTGGGAAAACCTGGAGCCACATAGGACACCTGAAACATGGACAGCCAAGATGATGGAGGTGGTACTGGAAAATCTTATCCATCAACATGTTAGGGACACTACCAGAGAGGGAGAGGAGAGGATGAACCAGTAAGACTGAACCTAGTGTTCACCTTGAGTAGTTCAGACATTGAGGACACCACATACGAAAGGCTCCTCATAGCTAGTGATCACGTGGTCCTGAGCTTCTAATTCATAGTAGAGTTACAAGAAGTGAGAGAAGCAGGAATAGGATGGGAGAAGCCGAACTACAAAAGAGGGGACTACAGAGGCACGACGAATTTCCCACACCTGGTCAAGCACATCAAGAAATTAAAGAAAGTGGAAAGGTTTGCGACAAGGTTAGTTCCACAACTCAGGGGACTGTCCTATGAAGAAAGGTTGAGAGAAATAGGACTAACAACACTGGAGGATAGAAGGGTTAGAGGAGACATGATAACGACATACAAAATACTGCGGGAACACAGAAACAGGGGGGCACCACTGGAAACTGAAGACTCAGATGAGTCAAAGGGATGTTAGGTAGCATTTCTTCAGCCATAGAGTAGTCAAGAAGTGGAATAGTCTAGCGAATGATATAGTGGAGGCGGGAACCATACATAGTTTTAAGACAAGGTATAATAAAGCTAATAAAGCAGGGAGAGCAGAGACCCAGTAGCGGACAGCGAAGAGGCGGGGCCAGGAGATGAGTCTCGACCCCTGCAACCACAACTAGGTGAGTACAATTAGGTGAGTACATACATCTGTATATATACACTCACAAACACACAGACACACACACACTCACTATCTCGCACACACTCTCCCACTCTTACTTTCTCACTCTCCCGCTCTCTCTCCTCATCCACATCCTCTTTCTCTTCCTCCTTCTCCTCCATCTCCTTCTCTTCCTCCTCCTCCTCCTCCTTCTACCTCTCCTTTCCCTCCTCTTCCAAATATTTCTCCCTCTCCTCCCACCAGGGAGGATAGTATTACTAATATTCCACCAGGGAGGAAAGTATTACTAATATTCCACCAGGAAGGATAGTATTACTAATATTCCACCAGTGAGGATAGTATTACTAATATACCACCAGGGAGGATAGTATTACTAATATTCCACCAGGGAGGATAGTATTACTAATGTCCCACCAGGGAGGATAGTATTACTAATATTCCACCAGTGAGGATAGTATTACTAATATACCACCAGGGAGGATAGTATTACTAATATTCCACCAGTGAGGATAGTATTACTAATAACCACCAGGGAGGATAGTATTACTAATATTCCACCAGGGAGGATAGTATTACTAATATACCACCAGGGAGGATAGTATTACTAATATTCCACCAGGAGGATAGTATTACTAATATACCACCAGGGAGGAAAGTATTACTAATATTCCACCAGGGAGGATAGTATTACTAATATTCCACCAGGGAGGATAGTATTACTAATATTCCACCAGGGAGGATAGTATTACTAATATACCACCAGGGAGGATAGTATTACTAATATACCACCAGGGAGGATAGTATTACTAATATTCCACCAGGGAGGATAGTATTAATAATATACCACCAGGGAGGATAGTATTACTAATATTCAACCAGGGAGGATAGTATTACTAATATTCCACCAGTGAGGATAGTATTACTAATATCCCACCAGGGAGGATAGTATTACTAATATTCCACCAGGGAGGATAGTATTACTAATATTCCACCAGGGAGGATAGTATTACTAATATACCACCAGGGAGGATAGTATTACTAATATACCACCAGGGAGGATAGTATTACTAATATACCACCAGGGAGGATAGTATTACTAATATACCACCAGGGAGGATAGTATTACTAATATTCCACCAGTGAGGATAGTATTACTAATATTCCACCAGTGAGGATAGTATTACTAATATCCCACCAGGGAGGATAGTATTACTAATATTCCACCAGGGAGGATAGTATTACTAATATTCCACCAGGAGGATAGTATTACTAATATTCCACCAGGGAGGATAGTATTACTAATATCCCACCAGGGAGGATAGTATTACTAATATTCCACCAGGGAGGATAGTATTACTAATATTCAACCAGGGAGGATAGTATTACTAATATACCACCAGGGAGGATAGTATTACTAATATACCACCAGGAGGATAGTATTACTAATATTCCACCAGGGAGGATAGTATTACTAATATACCACCAGGGAGGATAGTATTACTAATATCCCACCAGGAAGGATAGTATTACTAATATTCCACCAGGGAGGATAGTATTACTAATATTCCACCAGGGAGGATAGTATTACTAATATTCCACCAGTGAGGATAGTATTACTAATATTCCACCAGTGAGGATAGTATTACTAATGTCCCACCAGGGAGGATAGTATTACTAATATTCCACCAGGGAGGATAGTATTACTAATATTCCACCAGGGAGGATAGTATTACTAATATACCACCAGGGAGGATAGTATTACTAATATCCCACCAGGGAGGATAGTATTACTAATATTCCACCAGGGAGGATAGTATTACTAATATTCCACCAGGGAGGATAGTATTACTAATATTCCACCAGGGAGGATAGTATTACTAATGTCCCACCAGGAAGGATAGTATTACTAATATTCCACCAGGGTGGATCGTATTACTAATATACCAACAGGGAGGATAGTATTACTAATGTCCCACCAGGGAGGATAGTATTACTAATGTCCCACCAGGGAGGATAGCATTATTAATATTCCAACAGGGAACATAGTATTACCAATATCGAGAGTGGTTAATCTTGATAATATATCCCTGGCACCAGGACGCCTCCCTCTCACACTGAGGCTCCGGGGTCCATCCCTGGCACCAGGACGCCTTCCTCACACACTGAGGCTCCGGGGTCCATCCCTGGCACCAGGACGCCTCCCTCACACACTGAGGCTCCGGGGTCCATCCCTGGCACCAGGACGCCTCCCTCACACACTGAGGCTCCGGGTTCCATCCCTGGCACCAGGACGCCTCCCTCACACACTGAGGCTCCTGGGTCCATCCCTGGCACCAGGACGCCTCCCTCACACACTGAGGCTCCGGGGTCCATCCCCGGCACCAGTGAAACCTTCGCCAAGTTTCTTACACCTTCTGCCCCTATTCACCTGGGTGTTAGTCGACGGTTGTGGGTCGCATCCTGGGAAACACGATTATCTTACATTGCCCGAAATGCTCTTTTTAACAAGGACTTTTCCATAATGTATACCAATGATGTTAGCAAGGTCTGTAATAGCTGTCACAACCATTTGTTGGACCAGGTTTGCAGCTTGTCCAGATCCTTTAGTAGTTCTACTTTATCCTCGTCCGTTTGAATTCTCCATATTAGCTTCACATCGTTTGCAAAGAAACCTCTGAATCTATCGGTCATGTCATTCACATATACCAAAAACAGCACCGGCAATGGGACTGACCCTTGTGGAACCCCACTTGTCACATGCGCCCACTCTGACACCTCGTCACCTACCATCATTAATTGTTTCCTTCCAGTTAGATATTCCTTGATCCACTGCAATGCCTTTCCTGTTATTCCTGCCTGCTCCTCTAGCGTTTGTATTAATCTCTTGTGTTTGTATACTCACCTAATCGTGCTTGTAGGGGTCGAGTCATAGCTCCTGGCCCCGCCTCTTCACTGTTCGCTACTAGGTCCACTCTCTCTCCCTGCTCCATGAACTTTATCAAACATCTTCTTAAAGTTACTATGTATGGATTTTGCCTCCACTACATCACTCTCCAGACTATTCCGCTTCCTGACAACTCTATGGCTGAAGAAATACATCCTAACATCCCTGTGACTCATCTGAGTTTTCAACTTCCAGTTATGACCCCTTGTTGGTGTGTCACTTCTCGAACATTCTGTCCTTATCCACCCTGTCAATTCCTCTCAGTATTTTATATGTTATCATGTGGTCCCTATCCCTCCCGTCTTCCACTGTTGAGTTTCCTCAACCTCTCCTGATAGCACATACCCTTTATCTCCGGGACTAGTCTTGTTGCAAACCTTTGTACTTTCTCTAATTTCTTGACATGTTTGACCAGATGTGGGTTCCATACTGGTGCTGCATACTCTAATATCGGCCTGACGTTCATGGTGTACAGTGTCGCGAATGACTCCTTATTTAGATGTCGAAACGCTATTCTTAGGTTTGTCAGGCGCCCATATGCTGAAGCAGTTATTTGGTTGATGTGCGCCTCAGAAAATGTGCTCGGTATGATGCTCACCCCAAGACTTTCCCTAAGTGAGTTTTGCAGCTTCTGACCTCTTAGGCTGTACCCCGTCTGCTGTCTTCTTTGTCCTTCCCCAGGGTTCATAATTTTGCACTTGATGGGGTTAAACTCCAGGAGCTATTTGTAGGACCAGGCTTGCAACCTGTCCAAAGCCCCTTTTAGGCTTACCTGATCCTCGTTCAATGGTATTCTCATTAGTTTCACATCGTCTGGAAATAGGGACACCTTGACAATCTCTTCCGTCATGACATGATTTGATTCTTGCTCGTGTTCTCGACGATTTGTGTTTACGAGGGGTCGAGTCCTGGTTTCTGGCCCTTCCTTTTAAACTTTATCGACTTGTATTCACTATGTAAAGAGTTCGTATCTTCCACAGTCAGTTAATTCTTGCCTACTACCCTGAGACTGAAAAAGTAATATCCATCATGACCGTAATCCAGTTGCGTTTTAATCTTGTGAATGATCCTCGCATTGTATAGTCCGTCTTTATCTGCACAATCATTTCCTTTGAGTATTTTATATGTCGCAAATATGTACTCCTTTGTCCTCTCTTTTAGGATCGTCAGGTTTAATTCTTTTTGTCTTCCCTCATATCGACCCGGTATTATCTCTAGAACTAGAATGGTTTCAAACCTTCACATATTTTCAATTTTTGACGGACCTGACTTACTTTGTGTAGAGTCCTTAAATATTCTTGGATAGAATACCTGAGGTTTGCTAGTCAGTCATAGGCTGCTCACTTGCTCCACAAGCAATATGAACCTCCCCGATATGTTCGCTGCGACGTTCATTTCTTGTTCATTTTCTTTTCACGATACCTGCAGTTCCTCACCTCTAAGTCTGTATTCTATCTCCAGTCTCTTTTTCCTTTTCATCGAAATTTACGACTTTGCTTGGACCGAACTCCAGCAGCCACTTCTTTCACCTAAATCTGTAAAGCGTATCTCTGTTGAGGCCCTAAATGTCCTTTCTTTTTTTTTGTATTTTCAAACATATTAGAGCTTATAATTTTTTTTTTTTTTTTTTTTTTTTTTTAACACATCGGCCGATTCCCACCAAGGCAGGGTGGCCCGAAAAAGAAAAACTTTCATCATCATTCACTCCATCACTGTCTTGCCAGAAGGGTGCTTTACACTACAGTTATAAAACTGCAACATTAACACCCCTCCTTCAGAGTGCCGGCACTGTACTTCCCATCTCCAGAACTCAAGTCCGGCCTGCCGGGTTTCCTGAATCCCTTCATAAATGTTACTTTGCTCACACTCCAACAGCACTCAAGTATTAAAACCATATGCCTCCATTCCTCCCATCAAATACCTCACACATGCTTGCTGGAAGTCCCAAACCCCTGCAACAAAACTTCCTTTATCCCTCCCCCCAACCTTTCCTAGGCCGCCCCCACCCCCCTTCCCCCCCTACAGATT
>WNWK01015020.1:0-7500 GCA_009830355.1 Cherax destructor
TGGTGTAGTGGTTTTTCTAGCAGGGAATGCTAACACTGGTGTAGTGGTTGTGCTCAGGGGAATGGAACACGGGTTTAGTGGTTGTGTCTAGCGGGGAAGGGAACACTGGTAGGGTTTGTTAGCAGGGTAATGCAACACTGGTGTAGTGGTTGTGTCTAGCAGGGTAATGCAACACGGGTTAGTGGTTTGTTAGCAGGGTAATGCGAACACTGGGTGGGTTTCAGCAGGGTAATGCGAACACTGGTGTAGTGGTTTTTTATAGCAGGGTAATGCGAACACTGGTGAGGGGTTTTGTTAGCAGGGTAATGCGAACACGGGTTAGTGGTTTGTTAGCAGGGTAATGGAACACTGGTGTAGTGGTTTTCTAGCAGGGAATGTGAACACGGGTTTAGTGGTTGTGTCTAGCAGGGTAATGGAACACTGGTGTAGTGGTTGTCTAGCAGGGTAATGAGAACACTGGTGTAGTGGTTGTCTAGCAGGGTAATGCAAACTGGTGTAGTTTCAGCAGGGAATGCTAACACTGGTGTAGTGGTTGTGTCTAGCAGGGTTCAAAGTTTTAAAATGCATGACTGCAGTTAAATTTTAATTTAAATATATAATCCATTATAAAAACACGAATGTAATATTCATATGTTTCGAAATTTAGGAGAGGTCAATTGAAATAGTCTCCGGCCAGTACGATATAAAATACAGTATCACAAATGAATAAATTAATTTTATTTAAACATCAGTGTTAATAATATATATTTTGTAGGGAGCTGCTTGATGGGGGGGAAATGCTCTTGATCCGATTCCCTGGTGCTGCGACTCCTACGAGTATACCGCAAACAAATATAAAAGAAAAATTAATAATAATAATAATATTATTATTATTATTTTTTTTAGATATTTTAGTGCCGACAGATGGTCGGGGTGGCACAATGATATCAAGATCCACCACCAACCCGTTTCATAAAAAAGGCATCTTAGAGGAAAAAGTAGTTTGCGGCAACATTCCCCATTGAGTTGGCCTACCATCATAACCAGTGAGTCATCCCATTATCCATCCAGATGTTGTGGCTCCGCTAAACCCCTTTCTGAAACCCAAACAGCATAGCAGAGTGCTACTCAACACGTGAAGCCAAAGTTATTTTTATTAAACATTAATATAAAATTATATTAAATAACGAACACAAAGGCACAAACCTTGACTGGAACAATACACAAATAACCCGACATAGAAGAGGGAGTTAGACGACTTTTCGGTCCGACTTGGACCATTTGCAAAGTAAACTCTTACTGAAAACCTCACCCTTTCTGAGTCATCCCCAAAAAAAGCAGCGTTTCAACGGGGTAAATTGCAGCACATCCAACGACATTTAATCTCACACTTCTCCTGAACACAAACTTAATTTTTTTACAACGACATGATCAACCCCCTCCTTATAATTTAACTGGAAAATAGCCCCACTCCCTTTATGCACCCTGTGTTTACCTCCTCTCTACATGAAACACTGATTTTAGTAACCTACCTGTTTCATACATTTGCAACTTTGGGCACTTTTATCCTCTATTCGCAATATCATGCCCCTTTTTCTAAACACATAAATGAAACAAATAGGTATTTCCCTTTTGGGAATGGCTTTTTAGTGCTTCGACGTAGACAACTTCTGTACATCCCCAATCTTCCTAAATTTCCCTGTTTCTTTGGTTTTTTCCGGTCTTACTTTTTCACCCTTTAAATACACGGGAAAAGGATATGTGTAAATTTTTCAACACCATTCCTCTCAGTTTTTACTCAGGAAGATACTAGCGAAATTCCAGAAATAATAAATTATGTAGAACAGGACGATAATAAATTATGCACTATTGCGATAACTAGTGACATGGTCCTCAGACAAATAAAAAAATTTAAAAACCTAACAAATCCCCAGGCCCTGATGAACTGTTTGCAGGGTTTTTTAAACCCCCGCAAAGTTTGACAGAGATCCTCGTGGTTTCCGTTTTTTGAGAGAAAAAGGCAGAGTGCTTTGAGTCTTCATTAGGTTCGTTTCCGAGGAAAAACAGAAAAGACGGTACGGGTGGGGTTTGAACGGGGAAGTCAATGGTAAAACCCCAGGCCAGCTGGCCAATAAGATTCGACCAACTAGGATATTTATACACCATGGGGAGGTTAGTACCACGGTTTGTTTACAAGCGTTTTATTACGATATCGTCAGTCAGGGTAGTAAGAGTCTGAGTCATCTCTGTACCCACTGAGTACCATTTTTTTCCCTGTCAGTGTCCACCCATTTATCTAGACAAAGAACCCAATCCAAATAATCTTTATTTTACAAGTACATGATACAACTTATAGATCAGTATAATTTAATAAATGCATTCTTTTTTTCCCCCTACTAATCAAGGTTGATGGACTGAGTTGAACACACCTAGACTTAAGAACTGATTACCTCACACCTCGTTCCACCGTTCCGGTTGACTGACAAAGCCACTGGCTGGGAAACGTTTCTAGAATAATGATACCCAAGTGCTGAAAAGGTCTTATATATTATCTTGGTCCATAGCTGAGGAGACAACTGTGCGTCTTGATCTGTAAGAATTTTTTCGGTATCTCACACGAGAAACTATATAAAGAAATTTCTGCAACTTCGTGGAAATAATGGATTTCAGGATTAGCGGTTTACCCTGAATTTGACTTCAGTAATAATTATTAGGTACAGGATCTGGGAAACTGGAAGCATTATATATTAAAGTGAAGTTATATTAATCCCCTTTCTGAAGAATAGGGAAAGAGGATCGACTACATCTACAGTATCCTTGAAAACTAGACTGAAAGACTGATATTTTCCAATGGAGTTTTTCAGTTCTTCCTCTCTGTGACGACAGTTGGAATTTAAAACAAATTCTCCAATATTCACAGATTTTGGGAAGACGTTCCGGGCCAAAAACACAAATTACTGATTTTTTTAAGTTTTTCAAAAAAAGGCCTGGACCAAATCATGAGAAATATTTAAAGTTATCTCATATCATTTACTAGGGAATTTAGAAGACATCTGTCAGCATCACTGGCATTTTCAAAAACTTCTTCCTCTGAGATTAATGTTTATTTTTTATACGAATTTATAGGCCCAAATTTTGTTCTATAAATTACATTATCATTTCCCTTTAAAATTTCGTATCTTTTATAACGAAGGACAGCCCTTCTGAGAAAGTTTCAGAGGAGTCTTTTCCGAGGGAAACAAAGGATGGATGTGCATATTTATA
Source organism: Cherax destructor (assembly GCA_009830355.1). Taxonomy (NCBI): domain Eukaryota; kingdom Metazoa; phylum Arthropoda; class Malacostraca; order Decapoda; family Parastacidae; genus Cherax; species Cherax destructor. Next base: position 3,244 of record WNWK01015020.1, read on the forward strand.
CGTGCCGGTGTCTCCCTTTACTTTCTGGTACGTAATAAAATGTAGCTTCCTGGGAAATATTGTTTTACCTATTGTTTCAGGAAGGTAAGCCCCCTCCATCTTCCAGTTCAGGAAAGGTAATTTAACACTGAACATTTCTTAAAGGTTTTTGGGATATTTTACTTGGTATGATTACCAGTATTGATGTTTCATTAACTTAAAAGCTAAAGTAACTTCACCTTCGTTTTTATTTCATCTTCTGGTGTTTACGTATTTGTGTGACCATCTGGTAATCTTTCTGTGTCGGTTTTGTAACTGAAGTTTTTCCCCCGGTACATATGGCGCGGGATTGCGGGGGTATACTAGAGAGGGGCCGATTCATTAAAAAAATCTAAGTTTCGACAGCCGAAGGAAGACATTAGCCACATCCAACATCCATTCCGGGGAACTCAGAATTTATCTGGGGATTGTGTTGGTTTTTTCCTGAGCAACCAGCCATTTCGACAATTTTCCCTTTTTATTTATATTTTTTGGATTAGTAACTTTCATAACAGGGAACCAGTTTCCCTTGATAAGTAGCCACAGAATCAGAACCAGTAACTACATCTTCGGGATTCGCATCAGAGAGAACCTTGTAAACAGAGGTATCAAATGGTCATAAGTTTAAAAAAAACGGGTAAGCTTGTTTTTGTTCTAACTTTTTGTGTTTTTTTTTTTGTGAAGTTAATGCTGATAATCATAGTAAAAAATAGTTTTTTTATCATTTTGGATCCGAGTATGATTTAGGGGGTTTGTCCATATTTTGCCGCACCTGGGAATACTGATGATAATTATACCTAAGTGAACCTTTTTTTTTTGAAGACTTGCTTTTTTTATTTGAAAGTTGGAGCCCAGAGTGTGTCTTTACCAAGAGAAGAAAGTTTTGTCCAAGATGGGACGATAATGAACCCCGGGGCCGGACGTTCTGTCCTTCTTTTAAAGGAACGACTCTTTTTGTAGAAATAAAACTTAACAATTGTTTTCATTCTCGTGGTGTTTTTTATGAATACTCTTAGTCTAATTTTACCCATAAATTATATTTCCAGGAAACTTGGAAGTACCAACTTAATATATTTATGAATAGTATTTTCCCTTTTTAGAATGAAATCCATGATCCTCATTAAAAACTGGACAAGAGATTGGGTTTCCAAAAAATGAGGTGGACAGCTTTTCTTTATCCGTTAGGGATAAATAAAAAAAAGCGAAACTGAACGGGAAATGGGAAAAGGTTTTTTCGGGAGGCAAAAAGGGAAAAAAAACTTGAGAAATAGCCAGAAAAATAGAATTTAAACTAAAAAAAAAAAAGGGTTCTGAATTTAAAGGGAAAACGAGGGGAAGCAAAACTGGAGGCAGTTACAAGAACAAAAATGTGAGGGTAGAAACCAAAAATAAGAACTGCATAACAGAAAACTGAAGAGGGAGTAAAAAGCATTCGGTTTTTAGACAATATAAAGTTGTCGCCAATTCTACTTTTCCCAAAGGTGGATGGGTATTGTCATGAGGGGGTTACAAAAATATATCACATATTGCATGACGTCAGGACCCGCAGTCAATCCACGCGAAAATACTAGTGCAAAGTTCGATAAAAAAACATAAGAAAGGAGAAAGACAGTTACGTACATTTCAGAACATTTAGAAAAGGGGAATATTTCGCCAAGAGGAATTTTTTGTCCAATATAGTGATAAATAAGAAGGGGTTTAGATAGGGAAGAGTCACGGGGAGGGGTGAGAGGGTGGTGGTAGTAGTGGTGGGATAACAGTAGGTAATGGTGGTAATAGTAGTAACAGTAGTGGTGGATTAGTAGTAAAGTGTGGTGAAATTGGTTGGGTTTTAGAAGGACCGTCAACATCATGTTGCAGTGGTCTCCAGAATGGGCAAATACTTGATCAACGATTTTGGAAAAGGGAATTTAGTACTTTTGATGGATTGTGTTACTTATTACACTTTCGTCGTGTAAATCTTCCAACGACCAATCAGCCTGGAACCATAACGTGTCCAACATCGCCTCCGTGTTGGACAACGCGTTTTATGGTCATCAAGGTTACAGGAGTTCTGTACCCCGATTCAAATACCCAGAGATGTTGCTGTTTCCCTACATATATCTTGTCACCCCCCGATATTGTATTATGTATACCCCCTTCGCAAGACAGAGTCGCTCTTTTTTATAACAGTATTTAAGAGCTGTTATATATTTTAATACAGTTTTTGTCAAGTTTTTTTGGGGAAGATTAGTTGCAACGTCGCTGTTAAAGGATGGGGTCGGACGTTTCCTACAATCATGTTTGAAGAGAAGCAGGATAGTGTCGTAGCCGTTTGTATGTGTTTACAGCACTCGAGAAAATGGATTGGAAATTCGCGTTTTATAAAGAAACCTTTGCACCCTTTTTTTTAGTCCTGGTGTCATGGTAGGAGAAGAAAGTAGCAGATTGGTCCTGTAGGATGGTTTGCCATAAATTTGAAAAAGTGTTTTCACCTGTGAGTAGAAACACGTCGAGAAACTGCATTTGGGTTTTCCTTTTTTAAAGTGTTGTTGAACACTTTATGAAGTTCAATAACCGGATAGTCATTAAGGAAGATTTACACAAGGAAAGTGTATAGACTCCGCCCTTGTTGCCGTCAATAACATAATCCATCAAAAGTCCAAAAGTTTCTAATGGCACTAATATTATTTTGTGCTATCAGGTCCACGAGTTACCACCAATATTATTAGATGTTTCAAAAGAGGGGCAGATATCACCACCAAATATAACCAGACATGGTTTTCACTAAGATACCCTTGTAAACGTGGTACGAGACGCTACCACTGGGTCGGGGGATGAAGAGCTCAGGTATCCTTGATACAGTAGCGGATACAAGAAACCACGCAGGGGAAAAAAAAGCCTTGTTAATACGTGTATTTGCGAGGTTCTTTCAGCAGGCACGTGAAGGGAAGAGGGGCGAACGCCGGGTCCATGCAGTGAGGACGAGAGAGAAAACAGGGGAATGCTCCATTGAGATGTGGAGAAAGAGTAGAGCAGTGATCTTGGATGTCTAATCCCTTCAGCAATGGCGTAGCTGACTTCAGCCGAGCAGGGGATCCACCAGGTGGCAGGTGTAGGGGGGGCACGCAATTTGACGTGATGGAACGGGTTTAAATATGCAAATTCGTGAGCGAACACACTAATACAAACTGCACTTTTGAGGAACACATTGCCATACAAATTTAAAATGAACACTGTTTAACAAACAGATTCCGTTACGTATACTGTTTTTGGGGAACAAACATACTGACACAGACGGCATTCTTGACTGAATTCACTACCAGACCAAATTCTGGGGTTAAACACTGAGATACAGAAACACAGCATTCTGTCACTTAATCACTGCCAGAGACAATGTTCCGAGAGAACACACAATAATAAGAAACAAATCTTGAAATCAACTCACGTCAAAGAGTTGTCAGTAAGTCTCTTTATTAATATTATCAGAGAGTCAGCACTCTGCCACGGAGAGTATTTGTGAGCGAATACTTCTCACAGACAGTATTCCAAGAGTAACACACTGGAGAAGAAAGTTTTCTGAGAGGGAAAGATCTCACAGACACTTTCACTGATGGGTTTCGTTACGTGAACAAACTGTCACAGAGATTTGGGAGTGCACTACCCGCAGAAACCCTTGTGAGTGAGAACCGCAAACACTACAAGAACACACCTCGCAGACACTATTAAAGAACACACCCCCGCATACACTATTGAATGAAACACCCCGCATACACTAAGAGTGAACACACCCCGCATACACTATTGAGTGAACACACCTCGCAGACAATATTTAGTGAACGCACCCCCGACACTATTAAGTGAACGCACCTCGCAGACACTATTATGAACACACCTCGCAGACATATTGAGTGAACACACCCGCAGACACTATTGAGTGAACGCACCCCGCAGACACTATTAAGTGAACACACCCCCCCAGACACTAAATGAACACACGCAGACACTATTGAGGGAAAACACCCCGCATAATATTGAGTGAACACACCCCGCAGACACTATAGAGTGAACACCGCATACACTATTATGAACACACCTCGCAGACAAAATTTAGTGAACGCACCTGCAAAACTATTAAGAACGCACCCCGCAGACACTATTAAGGGAAAGCACCCCCGCAGACACCAACGAGTGAACACACTGTCATTGACACTTTCTGTGCTCAGCGAGAGACCGACTCTCTTAGATAATATTCACTGA
>WNWK01015020.1:12500-49276 GCA_009830355.1 Cherax destructor
GTCCAGTACCTGATGGTGTACCCTACCTCTCCTCCTTTATGGAGGCCCTTCTATTTCCTCTGTGAACACCTCTTTGAATCTCATGTTGAGCTCCTCACACACTTCGTGGTCATTTCTTGTGACCTCCCCTCCTTCCTTCCTCAGCCTGATCACCTGGTCCTTGACTGTTGTTCTCCTCCTGATGTGGCTGTACAACAGCTTTGGGTCAGATTTGCTTTCGCTGCTATGTCATTTTCGTATTGTCTTTGGGCTTCCTTCTTACCTGTGCATATTCATTTCTGGCTCTACGACTGCTCTCATTATTCTCCTGGGTCCTTTGCCTTCTATACTTCTTCCATTCCCTGGCACACTTGGTTTTGGCTTCCCTGCACCTTTGGGTGAACCATGGACTCATCCTGGCTTTTTCGCTTTTCATGTTACCCTTGGGTATAAACCTCTCCTCAGCTTCCTTGCAAATTGTTGTCATATATTCCATCATCTCGTTTACCGACTTCCCTGCCAGCTCTCTGTCCCACTGAACCCGTGCAGGAAGTTCTTCATGCCCACGTAGTCACCTTTCTTGTAGTTTGGCTTCATTTGTGCAGCCCTTCCTGCTTCCCCTCCACTTGTAACTCTACTATGTAGTCGAAGATTAGAACCATATGATCACTGGCCCCAAGGTGGCTTTCATGTGATGTCCTCAATATCTGCGCTACTCAGGGTGAATACTAGGTCCAGTCTCGCTGGCTCGTCCTCCCCTCTCTCTGGTATTGTCCTCATGTGTGTGTATGTGTGTGTGTGTGTGTGTGTGTGTGTGTGTATGTATGTATGTATGTATGTATGTTAGTTACCATTTTGTCTTAGGCACATGTCGATTAGACACTAGGTCTGTTGTATGTGTGCGTGTATGTATGTACTCACCTAGTTGTGGTTGAAGGGGCGATTCATAGCTCCTGGCCCCGAGTCATAGTGTGTGTGTGTGTGTGTGTGTACTCACCTAATTGTACTCACCTAATTGTGGTTGCAGGGGTCGATACTCAGCTCCTGGCCCCGCCTCTTCGCTGTCCGCTACTGGGTCTCTGCTCTCCCTGCTCCATGAGCTTTATCATACCTTGTCTTAAAACTATGTATGGCTCCCGCCTCCACTATATCGTTCCAAACTATTCCACTTCCTAACTACTCTATGGTTAAAGAATTGCTTCCTAACATCCCTTTGACTCATTTGAGTCTTCAGCTTCCAGTTGTGTCCCCTTGTTTCTGTGTTTCCTCTCTGGAACATCCTTTCACTATCTACCTTGTCGATTCCCCGCAGTATTTTGTATGTCGTTATCATGTCTCCTCTAACCCTTCTTTCCTCCAGTGTTGTTAGTCCTATTTCCCAACCTTCTTCATAGGGCAGTCCCCTGAGTTGTGGAACTAACCTTGTCGCAAACCTTGCACTTCTCTAATTTCTGACGTGCTTGAGCAGGTGTGGGTTCCAGACTGTGTGTGTGTGTGTGTGTTTGTGTGTGTGTGTGTGTGTGTGTGTGTGTGTGTTGTGTGTGTGTTTATAGGAAAGGATAGAGGTTGGGGGTATGGGGTTGTGACTTTGGGTGTGGGGTGAGAGTGGGTGACGATGTGGGTGGATGGGAAGTAAGGAAGGGATTGTGGTTGGAGTTGAAGAACTTGTGAGATAGTATCCTGCACTGATAAACGTTTAGAATGGGGGTGTGGGGAAGGGGGAGCAAAGTATTGCTTGTTTTGAGATTGTGTTGGAGTGAGACGAGTGTTGCTGTTCTGGGACTGTGTCAGGGCTTTGTGTTCCCAGTGAGGCTGGGATTCCACCCTACATCCACTAGATCTTCTATCTGTCTCTCACTGTTTCTTATTCTTTCCTTCAGTTGTGTCCTTTCTTATAACGTTTTTATATATATATATATATATATATATATATATATATATATATATATATATATATATATATATATAATATATTATCCTTCTTCACACCACCTTCACCCTCCCTACCCTGCCTTCAGGAGGACTTGAGACCTCCAACCAGATCTAGGCCTACGCTCTCCTCCACCCTCACCATGAACAACCCAGGGTATGTGCCCCAACCCACACGTTCCACTCTCCCTCCAGCCCAAGCTTACCACACAGATTGAGGTATGGCAGATGGTGCACCTAGTCAGCCACAAAGCCAGGGAAACAGTGCACCCAACAATGAAAAGCACATGTCAGGTGTGTGGAGAGTCTCGATCACTCAACAGGAATGGCTTTACATGTGTAGACAATGGGTGTGCTGGATCACATATGGTCCCTGCAGAGAGCAGCCCACAGCCTCCACAGGCAGATGAAAGTTCCAGTGGTAACCTCTTCAGTTGTAAAGATCTGATGGCATTCCAATCCACTGCCAGCAGTACCCTATCTCACATTCCTAAAGCGGCTCGTCCATATGCGGCAGGGAAATTCACAGACCTTCTTAAGCAGGTGAATGGAGGTTCCACTAACTTAGAAGCCCGAGGCACCATTAGGATTTGGCGCAACCTACTCCTGATCGGCAATGTCTGTCTTGCAGTTCTTGAAAGACGAGGCAAACTGCTAACCACTTCAGTCATCAAGGCGGTGCGCAACTACCCAAGAGCAGATAATTGTGTCCCTCTGCCCCATCATCGCAGGAATCACAGAGGTAGACCAAAGAAAAATTCCACTGAAAACGAGAAAATTTGTGCACAGGTTAGCAAAAAAATGGAAGAAGGTAACACAGTGGGATCAATCAGAATAATTACAAAAGATGAGGTCACAGCCCAAGCACTAAGAGATAAGCACTAAACAAGGGACACCATAGTCTTTAACAATAACCCTGAGGAAGACCTCATCACTGGACAATTAATTTTCTCTTATACGTTTAAAGATATATTTTTTTCATTTATGTTAATGTAGAAATTAATAGTTTTGTAAGAAAAAAAATTAGAAAACTTACCTAACCTTATTATAACGATCGCAATTTAATTTAGCCTAATCCAATTAAATGTATTTAAGATAAGTTAACAATAATTTAATAATAAACGCAATGAAATATATATTTTTTCTTTAGGTTCAGAATGATTTTTGCCAAATTATTGCATACACAAATTTTCGCTTGCCTTATTCGGCAAGAAGAACGTTGCTATTTAAGCCAAAATGGCAAGTTTTACCCAGGGAGGTACTACCGTCCTGCCAGGTGACTGTGAAACATAAACCTGAAACTGTTTTACATGATGGTAGGATTGCTGGTGTCTTTTTTCTGTCTCATTAACATGCAAGATTTCAGGTACGTCTTGCTACTTCTACTTACACTTAGGTCACACTACGCAAACATGTACACGTTTATGTATACACACTCATCTGAGTTTTCTTTGATTTTATCTTAATAGTTCTTGTTCTTATTGCTTTTCCTTTCATATCCATGGGGAAGTGGAATAAGAATCTTTCCTCTGTAAGCCATGCTTGTTGTAAAAGTCAACTAAAATGCCAGGAACAATGGGCTAGTAACCCCTTTTCCTGTATAGCTTACTAAAAAGAAAAAGAAGAAAACCGTCAAAGTGGGATGTTTGAATGTGCGTGGATGTTGTGCGAATGATAAGAAAGAGATGATTGTAGATGTTATGAATGAAAAGAAGCTGGATGTCCTGGCTTTAAGTGAGACAAAGCTGAAGGGGGTAGGAGAGTTTCAGTGGGGAGAAATAAATGGGATTATGTCAGGGGTTTCAAATAAAGTTAGAGCTAAAGAAGGAGTGGCAATAATGTTGAATAATCAGTTATGGGAGGTAAAGCAGGAATATAAATGTATAAATTCAAGGATTATGTGGAGTAAAATAAAGGTTGGATGTGAAAAGTGGGTTATAATAAGTGTTTATGCACCTGAGAAGAGAGAAGTGTAGAAGAGAGAGAGATTTTGGGAAATGTTGAGTGAGTGTGTGGGGAGTTTTGAACCAAGTGAGAGAGTAATTGTGGTTGGGGATCTTAATGCTAAAGTGGGTAAAAATGTTGTGGAGGAAGTAGTAGGTAAATTTGGGGTGCCAGTGGTAAATGTAAATGGGGAACCATTAATTGAGCTATGTGTAGAAAGAGGTTTGGTAATAAGTAATACATATTTTATGAAAAAGAGTATAAATCCATATACAAGGTAAGATATAGCACGTAAGGAAAGTAGTTTGTTGGATTATGTATTGGTGGATAAAAGGTTGATGGGTAGGCTTCAGGATGTACATGTTTATAGAGGGGCAACGGATATATCAGATCATTATTTGGTTGTAGCTACAGTTAGAGTAAAAGGTAGATGGAACAAAAGAAAATGGCAACAGCAAGAAGAGAGAGGTAAAAGTGTATAAACTAAGGGAGGAGGAAGTTAGGGTGAGATATAAGCAACTATTGGCAGAAAGGTGGGCTAGTGCAAGTAGAGTAGTGGGGGTTGAAGAGAGTTGGGATAGTTTTAAAAAAGCAGTATTAGAATGTGGGGCAGAAGTTTGTGGCTATAGGAGGGTGGGTGCAGGAGGAAAGAGGAGTGAGTGGTGGAATGAAGAAGTAAAGGGTGTGATAAAAAGAAAAAGGTAGCTTATGAGAGGTTTTTACAAAACTGAAGTGTTAATAGAAGAGCAGAGTATATGGAGAGTAAACGAAAGGTGAAGAGAGTGGTGAGAGAGTGCAAAAGAAGAGCGGATGAAAGAATGGGAGAGGCTCTGTCAAGAAATTTTGCTGAAAACAAGAAAATTTTGGAGTGAGATAAACAAGGTAAGAAAGCCTAGGGAACGAATGGATTTGTCAGTTAAAAACAGAGTAGGGAAATAGTAGATGGGGAGCTGGAGGTATTGGGTAGATGGAGGGAATATTTTGAGGAACTTTAAATGTCGATGAAAAAGGGAGGCAGTAATTTCATGTACTGGCCAGGGAGGTACAACATCGTTTAGGAGTGAAGAAGAGCAGGATGTGAGTGTGGGGGAGGTGGTGAGGCATTACGTAGAATGAAAGGGTAAAGCAGCTGGAATTGACGGAATCATGACAGAAATGTTAAAAGCAGGGAGGATATAGTGCTGGAGTGGTTGCTATTTTTGTTTAATAAATGTATGAAAGAGGGAAGGTACCTAGGGATTGGCAGAGAGCATGTATAGTTCCTTTATATAAAGGAAGGGGATAAAGAGATGTAAAAATTATATGGGAATAAGTTTACTGAGCATACCAGGTAAAGTGTAGCAGGGTTATTATTGAAAGAATTAGAGGTAAGACAGAGAGTAGGATTCAGATGAGCAAGGAGGCTTTAGAGTGGGTAGGGGATGTGTAGATCAAGTGTTTACATGAGCATATATGTGAACAGTATTTAGATAAAGGTAGGAAGTTTTTATTGCATTTATGGATTTATAAAAGGCATATGATAGAGTGGATAGGGAGCAATGTGGCAAATGTTGTAAGTGTATGGAATAGGTAGCAAGTTACGAAGGCTGTAAAGAGTTTTTATGAGGATAGTGAGGCTCAGGTTAGGGTGTGTAGGAGAGAGGAGATTACTTCCTGGTAAAAGTAGGTCTTAGACAGGGATGTGTAATGTCACCATGGTTATTTAATATATTTATAGATGGGGTTGTAAAAGAAGTAAATGCTAGGGTGTTGGGGAGAGGGGGGATTATATTATGGAGAATTAAATGCAAAATGGGAGTTGACACAGTTACTTTTTGCTGATGATACTGTGCTTATGGGAGATTTTAAAGAAAATTTACAAAGGTTAGTGAACGAGTTTGGGAGAGTGTGTAAAGGTAGAAAGTTAAAAGTGAACATAGATAAGATAAATTGATGAGGGTATCAAACGATTTAAATAAAGAAAAATTGGATATCACATTGGAGAGAGGGTGTAGGGAGGCAAAAACTAAGTGCACTAGAGAATGGAAAAAGTATAGAAGGCAAAGGACCCAGGAAAATAGGGAGATTAGTCGAAGAGCCAGAAACGAGTATGCACAGATGAGGAGGGAGGCCAAGCGACAGTACGAAAACAACATAGCATCGAAAGTCAAGTCTGACCCGAAACTGCTGTATAGCCACATTAGGAGGAAGACAACAGTCAAAGACCAGGAGATCAGGCTGAGGAAAGTAGGGGGGAACTCACAAGAAACGATCAGGAGGTATGCCAGGACCTCATCACGAGATTTAAGGAAGTATTTACATTGGAGAGAGGAAGGACTCTGGGAAGACAGAACAGAGGGGGACACCAACAAGGAATATACCAACAAGTATTGGATGATATACACACAACTGAGGAGGAGGTGAAGAAGCTGCTAAGTGACCTTGATACCTGAAAGGCGGTGGGACCGGACATCTCCCCGTGGGTCCTTAGAGAGGGAGCAGAGACGCTGTGTGTGCCACTAATAGTAATAATAATAATATCTTTATTTACTACAAGTACATGTACATGGTATACAGCCTAGCTGACATCAGTGACATACTACTATATAGAAAGTCCCTTGTTATGCTGAGCATTTCGAGGCAGATTAGGTCAGTGTCCTAGGATGCGACTCACACCAGTCGACTAACACCCAGGTACCCATAGACAACAGGTGTAAAGAAACACGCCCAATGTTTCTGCCCTGGCTGGGAATCGAACCCAGGCCCTCGCCGTGTGAAGCGAGAGCTTTAGCCACCAGACCACCAGAGCCCCTAACCATAATCTTCAACACATCACTTGAAACTGGGAAACTACCTGAGGTATGGAAGACGGCAAATGTAGTTCCCATTTTTAAGAAAGGAGACAGAAACGAGGCTCTAAACTATAGACCAGTGTCACTGACGTATATAGTATGCAAAGCCATGGAGATTATCAGGAGGAGAATGGTGGAACAAGATTATAAATGACAACCAGCACGGATTCATGAAAGGCAAATCCTGTGTCACTAACCTTCTGGAGTTTTATGACAAGGTAACAGAAGTAAGACACGAGAGAGAGAGTGGTGGGTTGACTGCATTTTCTTGGACTGCAAGAAGGCCTTCGACAGTTCCTCACAAGAGATTAGTGCAGAAGCTAGAGGATGAGGCACGTATAACAGGAAGGGCACTGCATTGGATCAGAGAATACCTGACAGGGAGGCAACAATGAGTCATGGTACGTGATGAGGTATCACAATGGGTGCCTGTGACGAGCGGGGTTTCTCAGGGGTCTGTCCTAAAACCAGTGCTGTTTTTGGTATATGTGAATGACATGGCGGAAGGGATAGACTCAGAGGTCTTCCTATTTGCAGATGATGTGAAGTTAATGAGAAGAATTAAATCAGATGAGGATCAGGCAGGTTTACAAAGAGACCTGGACAGGCTGGACACATGGTCCAGCAACTGGCTACTCGAATTTAACCACGCCAAATGCAAAGTCATGGAGATCGGAGAAGGGCAGATAAGATCCCAGACAGAGTATAGGCTAAGACCGCAAACCTCACTCAAGGAGAAAGATCTTGGAGTGAGTATAATACCGAGCACGTCTCCGGAAGCACACATTAAACAGATAACTGCTGCAGCATATGGGCGCCTGGCAAACCTGAGAATAGCGTCCCGATACCTCAGTATGGAATCGTTCAAGACACTGTACACCGTGTACGTCGGGCCCATACTGGAGTATGCAGTACCAGTTTGGAACCCACACCTGGTCAAGCACGTCAAGAAATTGGAGAAAGTGCAAAGGTTTGCAACAAGACTAGTTCCAGAGCTAAGGAAAATGTCCTACGAAGAAAGGTGAAAGGAGAAATCGGCCTGACGACACTAGAGTACAGGAGGGTTAGGGAGACATGATAAAGACATACAAAATACTACGAGGAATTGACAAGGTGGACAGGATGTTCCAGAGGTAGGACACAAAAACAAGGGGTCACAATTGGAAGTTGAAGACTCAGATGAGTCAGAGGGATGTTAGGAAGTATTTCTTTAGTCACAGAGTTGTCAAGAGGTGGAATAGTCTGGCTAGTGACGTAGTGGAGGCAGGAACCATGCATAGTTTTAAGACGGGGTTTGAAAAAGGTCATGGAGCAGGGAGAGAGAGGACCTAACAGCGATAAGTGAAGAGGCGGGGTCAGGAGCTATGATTCGACCCCAGCAACCAGTGTTGTGTGTGTGTGAGTACACACACACGCAACACTGATGACAACTGGGAATCCGACTAGATGAGGTGTCGATCCTTTTGGTGGAGCAATTCAGTAGTTGCAGATCCAGGTGACTGAACGAGTGATAGCATATGTGACATCTCTGGTGATCCACTGATGACGTGGTGTCTGCAAGGACAGAGAGGTGTGCAGTGTAGGTAGGGAGGGGTGCTGAGGCGGGAGGTGTGCTGAGGAGGGAGGGAGGTGTGCAGTGTAGGTAGGGAGGGATGCTGAGGAGGGAGGTGTGCTGAGGAGGGAGGGAGAGAGGTTTGCTGATGACGATGGAAGGAGGTGCCCTGAAACGATAGAAGATTCACTGATGACGATGGAAGGTGTGCTGATGACGATGTTGGGAAGTGTGGTGAGGAGGGAGAGGTGTGCTGAGGAGAGAAGTGGGTTGAGAATGGAGATAAGTAATCTGAGGGAGAGAAGAGCGCTGAGAAGAGGTATGCTGAGTAGTAGTACTAGCAGCAACAGCAGAAGTAATAGTGGTGGTAGTCTACAAGAACAAGAGAGCAGAGGAGCACTGCAGGAGAGATAATGACCCACGGGGTTAGGATACAAACCCTGTGGTTCAACCCCTCCCCCTTAGTCACGGTATTGTGCCTTTTTATTCTTTACATAAACGAAAGACTATATAAAAGAAGACGATCAGTCTCTCAGTCGTCAACGTTCTCTTCAAACTTTACTTCCCAATTATAAGCTTCCCTGAAATTGACTCAATATGATCTTCCATCAGCGTCCAATGTACATATCCCAGAATCACTCGCGTCTGTGGACACCAATGTACTCATCCTTAAAGCAACCAAGCCCACTATCATCCCAGCCATTTCTGTACCCACTAATGGTCCTTCAATCCTAGGACTACAAAAAGCAACGTCTGCCATCCCTCAACCCACTACTGACACCTCAGTTCCAGGAGCTCAATCAACCATCTGTCACCGAAGTTGCCGATGCCATCGCCAGGCAGTTACCCAGGAGTAAAAGGAGTTAAAAGTAGCCGTCATCGCTAGCCTAGAGAACATGAAAACTGATGACCACATCCCCGGCCTTAATGGAAAAAACATCTGCTTCTACACAACACCCTCAAATAATAGCATCTACTCCAAGGAACTATACGCAGATTTATGCAACGGTACATTAAAATCCACATGTGGCCCTCCCTACAACTTCTCAATTAACCAAGTACTTGATTTCGTTAAACAACACACAAACGAGAACGACATTTTCTCAGAGCTATGTATATCAACTATCCAAAGCCTCAAAATTCAAGAACCGAACATTGTCGGTTTAATAATGAAAGTAAATATCCATACATGAGAAGTGACACTGGTCCAGAAATAGGTGACATTGGTCCATGACTGTGAGGAGACATCGATTCATGACTCTAAGGTAAGATCGGTCCATGACTGTGAGGTGACATCCTATAAGAAATGAAAAGTGACAACGGGTTAGGAATTTAAAGTTACATATTAACAGGAATAAGAGTTCATATCAGTACAGGATGGAGAGGTGATATTGTTCCATGAATGAGAGGTGACATCAATCTAGGAATGATAAATATATTGACCCAAGAATAATATGATGTTACTCACAACCAGGAAGACGCAGACGAAATAGACATTAGCAAAAGAATCAATGGGACGCAATTGCAACAAAAATTGGCATTTCTTAGTTAAATATACGAGAAAGAGAGAGAGAGAGAGAGAGAGAGAGAGAGAGAGAGATAGAGAAACCTAAAGGTCCTGCAGACAGTGTGAAGGATCTGACAAGGTGCCAATAAGGCTAATGACCCCAGACGCTTCAAGACTACTCTCGGAGTTAGGTGGTTAAAAGCCTCCACAAAGGAGGGCGGCAGCGCTGTAATGGAGATAATTGTTGTGGGTCAGGCTAGAAGATTGTGGTCTCCCTCACACGGCGAAGTCCAAGATGTTGGTGGAAGTTTTTACGCAATGTAAGCGACACCTTGAAAAAAACTTTGCTAAGACCTCTGCAACACAATTGTCCTCAAAGATTTGTTAAGTTATACTATGAATTAAGATCCTGGACTTCACCTTACGAAACAGACAAAGCAAATGCGATAGTAATTATGGACAAGACAGATTATAGTTGAAAAATGAACATGTTATTAGAAGATAGGTAATTACGTGTCTCTTAACTTTTACTGAATACCTGAGATATGACACGCTTTACTGTATAATAATAATAATATAATATAATTACTGTATTCGGCATCGGACGTAACTGGGAGAGCTACGGCCCACCCCACACCCCAAACTTATACCTCCCGTCACTGACCTTCAGCTTATAGGACTCTGGCTGGATTTCTAATAAGCCGCTAAATACGGTATTATCATTATAATTTATGTCATTGTTATTTGGTTTTATTGTCGCTTTTCGAATATGTTTTACAGTTCAGATATTTTTCCAGATTTAATTGCCGGGTGTAGGAATCAAAATAAAAGTAAAATTCGAAGCTTGAAATGAGAATACGTTTGAAAGAAATAATGTGGTAAACGAGAACCCAACTTCACCAGATCTTTCATTGATGAACAACTTAATGAGTCTTTCAATGAACACTTCAACATGCTTCTCAACAAGTAAACAAATTACTTATAAATGGAGGAAGATAACATAAGAAAAAATATTTTAGATATAGTAATTCCGGCGGAAACTCTTCCAGATATCCATGGGAAACATCTTCTGGCAGGACTGTGTTTACAACGGCGCTAACAAACAATTAATTTTTCGGTTAAAACTTTATTCAATGAATAAATATAATAGGACTTTAGGGTTACACACAGAATAAATTAGACAATGAGATGTATTGACTGTTTAGAATCTCAATCACATTATCATAAATACTACTAATAGTAGTAGTAGTAGAAATGGTAATAGTAGTAGTAGAAGTGATAATAGTAGTAGTAGTTGTAGAAGTGTTAATAGTAGTAGTAGTTGTAGAAGTGTTAAAAGTAGTAGTATTAGTAGTAGAAGTAGTAATGGTGGTAGTAGAAGTAGTAATAGTATTAGTATTAGTAATAATAGTAGTAGTAGTAATAGTAGTAGAAGTAGTAGAAGTAGTAGTAATAATAGTAGTAGTACTGGTAGTAGTAGTAGTAATAATATTAATATTAGGAGTATTATTATTATTATTAGTAGTAGAAGAAGTAGTAGTAATAGTTGTGGCATTATAATTATTATTATCAACTGTTCAACCAGTCGGTGTCATACAGCACCAGTATAATTACTGGTAATCAGATCTGATAAAAAAAATTATTGGTTGTTCCAGTTCCTTGGATCAAGAGCCCTTTACCAGCATCAAGGTACTCAATCATCAAAGAGATTAAAAGAGATCAAAGCATCCAATCAAAGCTTGACGCAGAAATGGCAGTCAGTTTTCTTCTTTGTTGGTAACTGTGTGTGATATTCACATCATTTTGTGAATGTCCTGAGACACTCACCTAGTGAATATATATATATATATATATATATATATATATATATATATATATATAAGACATAAACAACTATTGGAGGATAGATAGTCTAGTAAGAGTTGAAGATGCATGGGGTAGATTTAAAAATGTACTGTTAGAGTGTTCAGCAGAAGTTTGTGGTTACAGGAAAGTGGGTGCGGGAGGGAAGAAGAGCGATTGGTGGAATGATGAGGTAAAGAGAGAGTAGTAAGAGAGAAAAAGTTAGCACATGATAGGTTTTTACAAAGTAGAAGTGATGCAAGGAGGGAGGAGTATATGGAGAGAAAATGAGAGGTTAAGAGAGTCGTGAAACAATGTAAAAAGAGAGCAAATGAGAGAGTGGGTGAGATGTTATCAACAAATTTTGTTGAAATTAGGAAAAAGTTTTGGAATGAGATTATTAAGTTGAGGAAGCCTAGGGAACAAATGGATTTGATTGTTAAAAATAGGAGAGGAGAGTTATTAAATGGAGAGTTAGAGGTATCGGGAAGATGGAGGGAATATTTTGAGGAATTGTTAAATGTTGATGAAGATTGGGAAGCTGTGATTTCATGTATAGGGAAACCAGGAATAACATACTGTAGGAGTGAGGAAGAACCAGTTGTGAGTGTGGGGGAAGTTCGTGAAGCAGTGGGTAGGATGAAAGGGGGTAAAGCAGCTGGGATTGATGGGTTAAAGATAGAAATTAAAGGCAGGTGGGGATATACTTTTGGAGTGGTTAGTGTTTTTATTTAATAAATGTATAGAATAGGGTAAGGTACCTATGGATTGGCAGAGAGCAAGTATAGTTCCTTTGTATAGAGGCAAAGGGGACAAAATAGAGTGTAAAAATTATAGGGGAATAAGTCTGTTGAGTATACCTGGTAAATTGTATGGTAGAGTTATTATTGAAAGAATTAAGAGTAAGAGGGAGTACAGGATAGCAGATAAACAAGGAGGTTTAGGAAGGGTAAGGGGCATGTAGACCAAGTGCTTACATTGAAACATATAGGTGAACAGTAATTTTGATAAGGGTAAAGAAGTTCTTGTGGCATTTAGGGATTTGGAAAAGGCGTATGATAAGGTGGATAGGGGGGCAATGTTGCAGATGTTGCTAATGTATGGAATAGGAGGTAGGTTATTGAAAGCAGTGAAGAGTTTCTACGAGAATAGTGATTCTCAGATTAGAGTATGTTTGAAAGAGGGAGATTATTTCCAAATAAAAGTAGGCCTTAGACAAGGATGTGATGTCACCATGGTTGTTCAATATATTTATAGATGGAGTTGTAAGAGAAATGAATGTTCGATAGTTGTCAAGAGGTGTGGGGTTAAAAGATAAAGAATCTAACACAAAGTGGGAGTTGTCACAGTTGCTTTTTGCTGATGACACTGTGCTTTTTGGGAGATTCTGAAGAGAAGTTGCAGAGGTTGGTGGATGAGTTTGGTAGGGTATGTAAAACATGGAAATTAAAAGTGAATACAGGACAGAGTAAGATGATGAGGATAACAAAAAAAAATAGATAACGAATGATTGGATTAAGATATTTAGGAGTGGACGTGTCAGCAGATGGGTTTATGAAAGATGAGGTGAATCATAGAACTGACGATGGGAAAAAGGTGAGTGGTGCACTGAGGAGTCTGTGGAGACAAAGAACTTTGTCCATGGAAGGAGAGAGAGGAATGTATGAGAGTATAGTTATACCAACGCTCTTATATGGGTGTGAAGCTTGGGTGATGAATGTTGCAACAAGGAGAAGGCTGGAGGCAGTGGAGATGTCATGTCTGAGGTCAATGTGTGGTGTGAATATAATGCAGAGAATTCGGAGTTTGGAAATTAGGAGGAGGTGAGGGATTACCAAAACAATTATCCTGAGGGCTGAGGAGGGGTTGTTGAGGTGGTTCGAGCATGTAGAGAGTGTATAAATCTGTAGTGGAGGGAAGACGTGGTAGGGGTTGGCCTAGGAAAGGATGGAGGGAGGGGGTAAGGAAGGTTTTGTGTTCGAGGGGTTTGGACTTCCAGCAAGCATGCGTGAGAGTGTTAGATAGGAGCGAATGGAGACGAATGGTTTTTAGGACTTGACATGCTGTTGGAGTGTGAACAAGTTAACATTTATGAAGGGATTCAGGGAAACCGGCAGGCCGAATTTGTGTCCTGGAGATGGGAAGTACAGTGTCTGCACTGTGAAGAAGGGGTGTTAATGTTGCAGTTTTATGACTGTAGTGTAAACACCCCTCTGGCAAGACAGTGATGGAGTGAATGATGAAAGTTTTTCCCCTCCGGGCCACCTTGCCTTGGTGGCCACTCTGCCTTGGTGGCCACCCTGCCTTGGTGGCCACCCTGCCTTGGTGGCCACCCTGCCTTGGTGGCCACCCTCCCTTGGTGGCCACCCTGCCTTGGTGGGAAACGGGCGATGTGTTAATAAAAAAAAATATTTATCTTTAAATGTACATACAAAGAAATGTGTATACATGCTGACAGACGCACGACTTATAATATATACATTAACAGATAAGCGTCTCACTTTATATGTATTGAGACATGAATGCCACACATGATGGACAGAGATGCATACTTCCCAGTGTAAATACATTGAGCGTAATTTTTCTCGGAGCATTTCTGCTGAAAATACACATCACTCGGTGCATATATCCTCTCATATCACCCCATCCTATCAATAACTTCTCCACATAACCGTATATTCAAGTTTATCTTACACCCATCAGAACAGTATGAGGAGGAGGAGGCCAAGTTTAAACAATTTCTACTCTGGCAACTGTGCAAGCCAGGTCCTGAACACTCAGCTGAGTGGCGACAGTCGGGCTGCAGCCACCGTGGTGGGTGGTGCTGCTCGAGAGAGAGATGTATGCCACGCTTATTTTCCGCTGCCTTCACTCAATGTGATGAATATGTGAATAACATTAATTCTTGCTGTTTCAGAAAGACCACCAGACAATACACGCAACTTCTGTCGTACGCAAATCATCTTACTAACAATGAAGGAGATTGAATAAATGTTCATTTACAAACACATACACATTATATATATATATATATATATATATATATATATATATATATATATATATATATATATATATATATATATATATATTATATATATTATATATAATAATCTATTGTCGGCAAAAAGTGCAACCTCATTCCCCCTTGCCGAATAAGGCAGGCGAAAAATTTTGTATGCAATAATTTCGCAAAAATCATTCTGAACCTAACGAAAAAAAATATATTTCATTGTGTTTGTTTATTATTAAATTATTGTAAACTTATCTAAAATATATTTAGTTAAATTAGGCTAAATTAAATTGCACTTGTTATAATAAGGTTAGATAAGTTTTTTAAAGTGCTTTTGGTACAAAATTATTATTTTTTACATTACCACAAATGAAAAAAATATATATCTTTAAACGTATATGAGAAAATTTTAGAAAAAGCTAAATTTTAAATGAGTTTTTTAATAATTGATCAGTTTTATCTATTCAGCACGACATATATATTACAGAAGTATGCTTTGCTTAAAATAAAAAAATCCATTTGTTTTAATTTATTTTTTTCAATATTATTCTATTGATATACCTATGGAATTTAAGTAAAACGCATATTTTTCATATCATTTTTGCATTATAAATCTTTGTTGTAATTAGGAAAATTATATAAAAGCTGTAATACCATAAATGAGAACATCACTTGTTTTTACCCCACTTTGGCACTTTTAACAGCAAACGTAAGAGCAAAATATTTCTATGTAATTACATTTTACTGCAAACCTTTGGAATATTTTTTATTTGTGACTGTTCATATGAAAACCCATTTGGTGTTTTTCCACTTACACAAATATAAAAATAAATACAAATACTTTGAAATTTTCACAAGATCACTTTATTATCTCTGCTATAATTTATTAGACATCAGCTCATGGAGCTGCATAGCCGTTAAATAACAATAATATTTATTGTCAATAGAGTGAGAACTCAAGCAGAAACTGCATGTTATATAGTCATCGAATGCCTTACCCAATTACATTACCCAAATGCCAACAGCAATACAACAGTGTAAGCTGAAATAAATGCTTTCAGAGAGGCTTCCATATCACGAGCACAAGCTCTTGCAAAGGGCCTGCAGTTCTTTGTTGTGCAAGTTGCCAGCTTGCAGCACAGTCATGAGAACTCTCAAAGATGAATAATCAGGTATGCAACTGAAGATCGCTTTGGTTTACAATTCATTTTCACCACTAGAGCATGTACACAGGTAAGTTCACTATGTACAGTGGGCAGGCAGGGAAACATAAATATATTTCAAAGAGAGAAAGTGTAAGAAATCAACTCTGATAAACACCCAGAGAGAAGACAGCTTAAGGCTAGTGAAGTTTTGAAGGGTCCAGCAGTCCCTACGTGCCAGGTAGCTTATCATGGTTTCCCCTCCCTAACCATGAACAGACAACCTTCACCAGAATGGTAGTCATCCCTTACTCAAACAGTGCATTCATTTAAATAAGCAATTATCTACCGTGCCTAAAGGTGGTTTAAAATGACCAGCAGGAATGTAACTGATGATGTACATCGAATACTATAATTTTCACTCGGCTCACACCTTAATTTACGTGTACTGCGATCAAACCTTAACAACCTCATTCTTACCTGCCCACACACCCCTGGGGGCTACTTGCTGCACCCCGTATCATCATATTCTTCCTCATTTTCACGAGCAAATGCGACTTTGCCCACCCCGAACTACCATCTTATGTCAACCTAAATTCTCTTTGTGATAGCATCAGCAGAATGTGATGGTTTCGAGATGCTGATGCTGGTGTTAGCAGAGTCAATACAACAATACTTTTACACTCATAATGTGTGTATTTACAGATACAGTGTATAATATATTTTCTGTCTCATTCGTTGACGATGGTGAGGTTTAAAAAAGTTTTTTCTTCTGTGTGTGGGATGGGTTATCCTGAGACATGGTAATTGTCAAGTGATTGCTAATTGCTTCAGTTCAGCGGGAATGAAATCTTTGTCGCTTTCGTAACAACTGAATCAGTAGTGAAATGCATTACTTTACATATCCTCGTCGCCTTACTAAAGTCTCCCAGCTCAGGCTGACACATTTCCCTTCCTGATAAATATAACTATGCTGTGTGATGAAACCTGAGTATATATAAAACTTTTCTTCACACTATATAACTGTCATATACAGTGTTAGTGTTGTAAGAATAGGGTGCTCATGTATCTGTATCAGTTTTTATTAATAAAAAAATATTTTCCTGCCCCTTACATTAATGTATCTAACTCTAGCACCATAACCACAGCTTTCCACGCCCCCTCATACTTCTGCCGCTTTCCCACTCTATGTACCTCATCCTTCACGATTCTAAAACTCTAGTGACTCCCATTTCACCACCACATCCTCCGCGCCCCCACCAACACATTCTCCCTCACCCCGATTCACTAATGCCTCTCACTCACTCAACCACCAACACATCCTCGCCAGCCCCCATATATTATGCCTCTACCCCACTCCAAACACTTTCTTTCAATGAGCAACTCCCTCTCGTCTCCAGCTGTCAGTCATTACCGCTTCATAGAGTGACCTTCACGTATGAAGTTTTTCTTAGCAGAGTTAACGAGACACTTGTGCTGTCGACATTAACTTCTTGTTAAATACATACGTGCTGTGCTGCTATCGCAGCAGCTGCAACTGCTGCTGCTATGATTTTTTTCAGTACTGCTGCTGTTAGTCCTCTTGACGCTGTGTTAATATTTTGACACATAATGTTCTTGTTAATCAGTCATGATAGTTATTTTCAAACTGCTTCTATTTCCTTTGCTGCCTAGTATTATTTTATATATAATAGTTCAAGCTGCCAATAACCTGAGTGTCGCACAACTGCTAATTAGGTAACAGTTTGATAAGACAGCAGAACCTTTCTTTTTGCAGTTGGCAAATTTATTATTACACAATAACTAGTTCTTGGCCACTCTATGAAGGTTCGTTACGAGGGATCTTTAGAGGGTAAGACTGATTACATTTAAGATCACATTGCTGAGGGTTACCCACACTTCTCTGTTAATCAAGTGAAGGTAAACCCTTGTGCCTCTTCGCTTACTACCTCTGATGCTGTGCCACATAGGCAGACCTTACTTGGCAACCCTGTGGGTGGACCGGTTCCACCTGATTCCTTGGGAATCAGGGACACTGTGCATCAGAAAGCTATACCCCCCATCTTACTCTGCACCTGTGTCGTGGTGTGGCATCAAGAACTCTAACATTAGTACCGAAAGCATGTGATGCATTTTTGCGAAATCAGTCTAAGAAGGAAGCCTCAGATGCTGCTGCCCTCATCACTTCCCACATTGACCTCTTCAGTGCTGCATCCCAGTTTTCTACATAAGGAGAACATGACACGAACGTACAAAGTGCGGTTCGCAGCAAAGCAAGCTTTGTTCTCCATCAACCCTTGGGCCCACAGAAAGCAATCTTCGTAATGTGTCACCCCTGGGAAACAACATCTCAGGGATTTCCTTCACTGCAATTTCCTCATTGAGCGAAGCTTCGGCTTTTGGACATCTGTTCTATAGTATCAAGACAGATGGCATATATCGCAAGTGTACTTACTATCGGTGGGTTAATTACTTAGTAGAGTGAGGGTTTGTAGGGCCATGTGTGTACTCCAGTGGCAGGAGACGTATGATAGGAAATTTAGATGCACTACATATTTCTTCTCTTTCCTCATTATTGTAGCCTACAGATGGATCGGCGTTTTCCCTACATGTCGACGCTAGTTAGGGTATGCGGTAGAGATATCCCGGCCGCAGCAGTTACCAAAATCTGAGTTTTTAAAGACCACTGTACTTTGGATATCTCACCGCATAGTCTGTCTTCGGTTTAAGCAATTTCCAAATACATCAGTGGTATTGGTTGGTGATCACTTTTCCAGCTGTAAGGCTTTGTTTAAATACGCTAGAATTTTTTCTTGGCAAACATCCTTCTGTAGTTCTATATGAAGACTCACAGCCTGGTTGCTGTGTGAGGGGGTGATGGCGGTGGTGTAATTGCTCTTGTAAGATCTCCATATTTACGCTAGCATGGTGATGGCCACCACACTTTAATCGTCTCACGGTTATTGGAGAAACGTAGAGTCTCACGCTATATCGATCGCCTGTACACGTAGGTGCATTTCTTGTTATACCATACCTTGTATGTGTGTTGAGGGTGACTTTTGAAACCACCCCAGAAAGAGGGTTGAGTGTACACAACCAAAATTACATTGTCTCGGCATGTCGACTTGAGGAAAGTACGCCTCATTAGAGAAAATTTTATATATACATATATATATATATAATTATTATTATTGCATTAACAGAACAAAGTGGTTTTAGGCAAATAACAATATGCGATGAGCCGGGAATCGACCCCGGCACATTTACCCCGGCTCCAGGAAACCAAACTATCCTCCCGACGTGTTAGCCCACTGGACCACCATGCTACAAGCATCAGGGACCAGTGAGTACACTGGGTCCGCCACTCTTGGTGCGAGCACATTCGTGGCCCTGACTACTACACGAATAATTTCATTCTTTCCCCGTGGAAGACCCAGTGTACTCACTGGTTCCTGATGCAAACATCAGGAACCAGTGAGTACAACATGGTGGTCCAGTGAGTACAAACATGGTGGTCCGGTGGGCTAAGGCGTCGGGAGGTTACCGTGGTTCCCAGGAGCCCGGCTAAATGTCCAGGTTTCGATTCCCGACTGGTCGCAATATTTTTATTTACATAAAATTGTATAACAGTGACGGGATTAACACCCTTGTTGATAAACCCACAAGAGCATCAATACACACTTTGACTTACCACCAGAGATGTGTAAGGATATACAAAACCATACAAGAACTCTCAAAAACGATGAGAAGGGAAAAAATTAGGCAGCCAGCGGCAGCACTTTTACAATCAAAGAGTATGTCTCTCAGCGTATATATGCTGAGAAGTTAACTTAATCATTATTTGGGAGATTAAATCATTCTTGACTGGTGGTGCAAAGCTTTCTGTTCAGCCTTAATAACTCAAATATAGTCGATAGGCTCTAAACCCCATTACCCAAGCGGCCTCTTTTCTCGAAAATATAACTAATGACCCATGAAGGTTTAGAGAATTAATATTACTGAAATTAATGTTGTGGCTGATTTACAATCATTGACAGACCATAATCCCTCTCACTTATTAGCAAGTCTTTAATGCCTTAATAAACAGATCCAGAGGGCTGGCGTTCCTTACAAGCAGCTCCAAAAACAACAGCTGTATTATAAGTAGCATAATTCCCGGCTGGGACCACTGTCTGTGTGAAGTTGGCACGTTCTCTCCCATGTCGGAGTGGGTTTTCTCCGGGTACTCCGGTTTCCTCCCACATCTCAAAGATGTACACATATAGATGTACACTCCTAAAACGAGTGTGTGTGTGTACTCACCTAATTGTGGTTGCAGGGGTCGAGACTCAGCTCCTGGCCCCGCCTCTTCGCTGTCTGCTACTGGGTCTCTGCTCTCCCTGCTCCATGAGCTTTATCATACCTTGTCTTAAAACTATGTATGGTTCCTGCCTCCACTATATCTTTCTCTAGTCCATTCCACTTCCTGACTACTCTGTGGCTGAAGAAATGTTTCCTGACATCCCTTTGACTCATCTGAGTCTTCAGCTTCCAGTTGTGTCCCCTTGTTTATGTGTTCCCTCTCTGAAACAACCTGTCACTATCTACCTTGTCAATTCCCCGCAGTATTTTGTATGTCGTTATCATGTCTCCTCTGACCCTTCTTTCCTCCAGTGTTGTTAGTCCTATTTCCCTCAATCTTTCTTCATAAGGCAGACCCCTGAGTTGTGGAACTAACCTTGTCGCAAACCTTTGCACTTTCTCTAGTTTCCTTACGTGCTTGACCAGGTGTGGGTTCCAGACTGGTGCTGCATATTCTAGTATGGGCCTGACGTATACGGTATACAGTGTCCTGAACGATTCCTTGTTAAGGTAACGGAACGCTAATCTAAGGTTTGCCAGACGCCCATATGCTGCCGCAGTTATCTGGTTGATGTGTGCCTCCGGAGACGTGCTTGGCGTTATACTCACTCCAAGGTCTTTCTCCTTTGCCGAGGTTTGTAGCCTTTGTCCGCCTAGCTTGTACTCTGTCAGCGGTCTTCTTTGCCCTTCTCCGATCCTCATGACTTTGCATTTGGAGGGATTGAATTCGAGAAGCCAACTGCTAGACCAGATGTCGAGCTTGTCCAGGTCTGTTTGCAGCCCTGCCTGGTCCTCTTCCGATGTGATTCTCCTCATTATTTTCACATCATCCGCGAATAGAGACACTTCTGAGTCTATCCCGTCCGTCATGTCATTTACATATACCAGTAATAACACTGGTCCTAGAACTGACCCCTGCGGTACACCGCTCGTCACATGCGCCCACTGTGATACCTCACCACGCACCATGACCCATTGTTGCC
Source organism: Cherax destructor (assembly GCA_009830355.1). Lineage (NCBI taxonomy): Eukaryota > Metazoa > Arthropoda > Malacostraca > Decapoda > Parastacidae > Cherax > Cherax destructor. Next base: position 33,564 of record WNWK01015020.1, read on the forward strand.
TCCCTTTGAGGTATTCCCTGATCCATTCCAGTGCCCTTCCTGTTATACCTGCTTGTTCTTCCAACTTCTTTACTAATCTCATGTGGACACTGTGTCGAAGGCCTTCCTGCAGTCCAGGAAAATGCAATCAACCCACCCTTCTCTCTCCTGCTTTACCTCTGTTACTTTATCATAGAACTCTAGGAGGTTTGTTACACAGGATTTGCCTTCCCGGAATCCGTGCTGTCTGGTGTTTATTATCCTGTTCCGCTCAAGGTGTTCCACCATTCTTTTCCTGATGATTTTCTCCAGGACTTTGCACACTATACATGTAAGTGACACCGGTCTATATTTTAGTGCCTCTTTTCTGTCTCCTTTTTTAAAAATGGGGACTACGTTGGCCTTCTTCCATACCTCAGGTAGCTGCCCAGTTTCAAGGGATGTGTTGAATATTATGGTAAGTGGCACACTCAGTACCTCAGCTCCTTCCCGAAGAACCCACGGGGAGATATTGTCCGGACCCATCGCCTTTGAGGTATCGAGGTCACTGAGTAACTGCTTCACTTCCTCCTCAGTTGTGTGTATGCCCTCTAGCACTTGGTACATCCCTTGTTGGTGACGAACCATGTCATGTCTACCCAGCTGCCTTCCTTCCTCCATTGTGAATACTTCCTTAAACCTCAAGTTGAGCTCCTCACATACCTCTTGATCATTACTTGTGAGTTCCCATCTTCTCTCCTCAGCCTTATCACCTGGTCCTTGACTGTTGTCTTCCTTCTGATGTGACTGAACATCAGTTTCGGGTCGGACTTAACTTTCGATGCTATGTCGTTTTCGTACTGTTTCTGGGCCTCCCTCCGTACCTGTGCATACTCGTTTCTAGCTCTTCTACTAATCTCTTTGTTTAATTGGGTTCTTTGCCTTCTGTACCGTTTCCATTCTCTGATACTCTGAGTCTTTGCCTCCCTGCACCTTTGGGTAAACCAGGGGCTCTTTCTGGCCTTCCCATTTAATCCTTTGCCTCTGGGTATAAACCGTTCCTCTGCCTCCTTGCACTTTGCCCCTACGTATTCCATCATTTCATTTATTGTCAGTCCTTCCATTTCCCTTTCCCACTGAATATCCTGCAGGAAATTCCTCATGCCCGTGTAGTTTCCTCTTTTAAAGTCTGGTTTGTCTCTATCGGTACTGTTTCCCCTCTCCACCTGTAGCTCTACAATGTACTCAAAGCTAAGCACCATATGGTCACTGGCTCCCAGGGGGCTCTCGTGCGTTATGTCTTCAATATCTGAGCTGTTCAGGGTGAATACAAGGTCCAGTCTTGCTGGTTCTTCTTCTCCTCTCTCTCTGGTCGTGTCCCTGACATGTTGGTGCATCAGGTTTTCCAGTACCACGTCCATCATCTTGGCTCTCCAAGTTTCTGGACCCCCACGTGGTTCATGGTTCTCCCAGTCGATCTCCCTGTGGTTGAAATCACCCATGACCAGTAGCTTCGCTCTGCTCATGTGTGCTTTTCTTGCCACCTCCGCCAGTGTGTCCACCATCGCTCTGTTGTTCTCATCGTATTCTTCTCCTGGCCTCCTGCAGTTCTGTGGTGGGTTATACATCACTGCAATGATTATCTTATGCTCCCCAGACTGGATGGTACCTACTATGAAATCCCGTTCTCTACCCCCCTCCACTCCTACCATTTCCTCGAATCTCCAACGGTGCCTTACAAGCAGTGCGACCCCTCCACCCCCCCTGCTCCTCCTATCTTTCCTCAGGATTTGATATCCCTGTGGGAAGATTGTGTGTGTGTGTTAGTTAGTTACCATTTTGTCCTAGGCACATGTCGATTTGACACTAGGCCTGTTGTATGTATGTGTGTGTAAGGAAACACTTCGAAATGTTTCCGCCCCGTCGGGAATAGAACCCGGGCCCTCCGTGCGTGAAGCGAGAGCTTTACCACTACGCCACCGGGGCTGTGTGTATGTGTATGAGTGTGAGTGAGTGCGCCCTGTGATGGAATGGCGTCCTGTCCAGGGTTGATTCCCACCTTGCTCCCTGACCTGGCGGGATACGCTCCGCTTTACAAAGATTTATTCCTTGATTTAACCATGTTGCAATGAGTGCTAAAGGTACACTGTGCATGCCTGATGTATATATCAATTAGCCTATGGTGAAATTGGTTTTGTATACGTCGTTTCGCTTAAAGTCGCAGTTCCCAAGACATTATTGACGACGTTAATTGAGGATTAAATGAATAATTAAAGAATGTTTCTTCTCATTGACTTAAAAATATTACTCAGGATGTATTCTATTAGAAGGTTGATAACCAAATGTAAAATAGACGAGGAGAGACTCGGGGTAATTACAACCTTCCACAAACACACTCACGCACACACGCACACACATACACACACGCGTGCGCACATACCCACACACACACACACACACACACACACACACACACACACACTCAAAAAATACTCATTCATTAACCCTGGGATGTACAGCCTCATTAGAGGGCAAACACTGCACGCCCAACTTTTTTGTACTCGAAATATAATTATTAAAAAATTGGACAGTAAACAGAGACCAGCTCAGACCTGTTTTTTGGCTAAGAAAATGAATATAGTAATTTTTGAAGCAACGAGCCTATGAGAGACGAGAATTTATCTTCGCCCTTATGTGGACGTGCTTTCCGGCCGTTAATACATTGCTGCCTTTATGCCTGTGAAGGACTCTAGATCCAAGGAATTAGAGTTTATCACTCTTCATTAAGCCGTGTCTTATTACCTTCCATTTCTAACATAATTTCCCTACAATAAATTGGAAGAATATGAAAAGTGATGAGTTCTCTTATTGAGCGAAATTTTATTTCGAGTTACCAGGAGTTGTTGACGATAGTTAGACGATATTTGTATATAATTTTTGCGATATTTCAATAAATGTTTAACAATATTCAGATCGAAGTATGACAATAGTTAAACAAGAAATATTATACAATATCTGAGAGAAGTGCAGTAATTTGCTGGTAGAAAAATGACGATATATTGGATTATATTTTTGATTATTTAGATAAAAATGTTTTACGATATTTGCTCAAGAAAATGAAAATATAAAGATAAAACGTTCTGCGATGTTAGTCTAAAAATGTGAAGGTGTCACTGTTAGTGAGGAAGTCACTCCAGGGATATACTGGGTAAGACGCTGACATGAAGTCAGTAAAACGAACGATCCTGATGCAGTAAGACCTTGGAGAAGCCAGACAAGGCCCTGACAGTAATTCAGAACAATCAAGTAAATATTAGATAAGACAAACAGTATTTACATAAGACCAGAAAGACAATGGGTAAGACCCTGATGGTAATAAGTAAAAAATGGCGGTAATGGGTAAGATACATTGTACCCTGACAGGTCGTGTAAGGCCCCGAAGATAATTGGTAACACTCTGACAGTACTTTAATAAGATAATGGGTAAGATCCTGACAGTACCTCAGTAAGAAGTGGTTATAGTGGGTAAGACTCTGTCAGTACCTAAATATGACCAGTACCTCTGACAGTACCTCAGTAAGACCAGGTTGATAACGGGTACAACCCGTTATCAATCCCATTATCGGGGAGATAATGGGTAAGACTCTGACCGTACCTCAGTAACATCTGGGAGATAATGAGTAAGACTCTGGCAGTAAGTCAGAAGTGCATGAAAATATTTTGTTAGACTCACCAGGATCTGTAGGACAGAATGACAAATACAGCAAAAATTTCGAGGTCAAAAAATGATATTTTACATTAATGCTGTAGGAATTACCTTTCAGTAAAAAAATAAATGATAATTATTCGTTATCTAAAACCATTTATAAACACTACTGCTTATTTGCTTTAATTATTGAAGTAGATGCAAACAGTTAATGGCTATGGTACTCTGGTTGACTGCAGTGCATACGGGAAAATCTTGTTTTCTTCTCTGGACTCTTAGTACACACTGAATACCTCTTTACAACTACTCCTGCATGGGACAAAGAAAAGGTAGAGATTTCGCAGGCACTGCGTCATATTCCTTAGGGAGAATAGGGAGACTCTACTCTCTACCTGATCAATCCTACACATAACTCTTGCATAAATTGTCTTCTGTAAAGTTCCACTTCGCCTCTGTTTTTATGGTTTGCCGAGTGAATATTACAGGTGTTAGTAGCATGAGGAGGACCGTGATGACACCAATGTAGATGATGTCACAGTGGACAAATCCACATATGGAAGTATGTCCTGACTATAGGCTAGGCAAGTGAAGGATTCATTGTATCAAGATCCCAAGATGTTGTGATATCGCCTACGACTGCTTCACGTCACCTGTCTACAGTATATAAGCCATTTCGTCGCACATATGCTGATTACATCGACTAAAGGCTGAGGGACTGATTACCTCAAACTCCTTCTGATCTTCACCATTTTTCTTTGTATGGACTGATGAAGCCACTGTGTCTAATTTATCAACTTGTCGGTTCTCTGAACCATTCATTTACAAAAAGGAGACTGATGAAGAAACTAGCGGCACACAATCTTCAGACAGAAATTCTTGACTGGATAGAAAAAGATCTGTCTGATAAGCAACAGAGTTTGCAAACATCGATACATAACATAATGGGGGTTCATTACAAGTGGTGTTCCACGCAGTTCAAGGTCCCTTAATATTCACTATTTCCATAAACGACGTAGATGAGGTAATTTAGGTTGCCAGCTGCACAACTATAATAGGCTGTCAAGTCATACATGATGAGGACACGAGGGCGCTACTAGATGATCAGAATTGCTTGATGTTAAAGTCAGAAGTGGAAGATGCCGGTTAATGTTAAAAAAAATGTTAGGTTCTTACTCTAGAAAAATCTGTGGCACATATGAACTACATAATGTAAATTTAGAACCACGATAACAGTGTCTAAGTGTTCACAATAAAGCTAATTGAATCCAGGATTCATATCACGAACTACTAAAAAACGAGAATTACTTCAACTTCCATATCTTCGGTAATGTCACATTTCAATTAGGCTGCTCAGGACTCGCATCATTGGATTTAGATTAGACAAAACTGTATCCACTCTAGTTATATTTAGAGAGGATACAGAGAAGAATTAGTTAGCAGTAGAACTGTAGAAGAGTGAGAGAAACCAACAATAAATAGAATCCCTGAAGCACGTACTTTGGGTAACTTCAAAAATTAGTCGGATGGTACTTGAATGTGATGAGTTCGGTGGGGCTGAATCTACTCACCATGGGATGGAAGGCCTATGATAGTGCTAGGCTATTTTTTATGCTCTCATATACTACGGAATTGAATTGAAAATATGGTTTCTCATAACAATCAACAAAAGATTCAGTGAGTGCAGTTCAAGCACTGTGCTACTAGTTTGTGTTGGGTTCCTCTCGTAAAGGGAATTGAATTGAAGCATCAATCGTGTTTAGTCTTCTTTGTATCTCATGAATACCCTGGCATCTCGGGGTGATAAGGAGGATATCGTCCTTGTAATACACCCATGTGACAGTGTTCGGGGCATTGTTGTTACAACATTCAGCATCTAAGTGGTATTTGTACAGATTTGCTCGTACAGTACAGGTTGGGAATCAAAGTTCATCCCATATGTTTTCTGAAGAAGCCACTTGTGGAGTAACGTCTCCTGTAAAAATGTCCTGAACCGTACATAAGAGTCTTTTTCAACATTTTGTTCGCATCACCATACCATTTTTCACTGTTTACACGTGTTTCAATGGTTGCCATTTTAACAGATTACCACAATGTTTATGTTTACATCGTTCATGAGGCTTTTTATCTCAGTTGTGATAAGGTGTTCCTCTCCCATTAAACGAAACTTTAAATTGCTAATTGGTTCATGCTAGTAATAGGAAACTGCCAGTCCCCACGTGTTGAGATGTTCGGCAATATGGGTGTGTTTAGGACACAGGCCTGGTTCTAGGGGAAATGTTTAGGTTAGGTTAGGCTAAATATCGCTCAGAGTGACTACAGGAAAGCCTACCATAGCAGAAATCGGGAAAGTCAACGGTACTAAGGAATATCAGCGATAGTCAGGTGGGTTAACAATACAAAGGAATGCTAATAATAATAATAATAATAATAATAATAATAATAATAATAATAATAATAATAATAATAATAATAATAATAATAATAATCAAGTTTGCAAACAATACGAAGGGCCGGCAAGAATGGTCTGGTTGGTCTTCAAAACAAAAGGTACATCAATGTGTTACTGTCATATGTCATTAATTAATATGATTCACAACAACAACAACAACAGTCAGATGGATCAACAAAGGTAACAAACATAATCAGGTGGGTTAACAATGCCAAACACTACCAACAATGGTTAGGTAGATCAGCAATCAGGTACGTCAATAATAGTCACATATCTTAACAATGCCAAGCAATACCAACAAGGGTCAAGAAGATAAGCAATAACAGGCACGTCAATAACAGTCAGGTGGGCTAGATTTCTGTATCAGCAGGGGCGTCAGCGTTAACTGACAAACACTGACACTGCAGAAATTTTAGAAACAAAAGTAAACACCAACTGCCTTCCGGAATCCTTAATGATGTTTTCAAGGGAGTGAAGCTTGTAAAACGCTCAAGAGTACACAAAAGCACACACACACACACACACGATACTGTATACAGTGTACATCAGGCCGATACTAGAGACTGCAGAACCAGTATGGAACCCACACCTGGTCAAGCATACAAAAAGCAAACTGGTCCCGGAGCTATTGACTATGTTCTGCGGAGAGGATGAGAGAACTTCATTACTCCTTCTGCAGGACAGAAGGACTAATAAAGATATCATGATAACGTACAAAATACCGAGAAGAATTAATAGGGTGAAGAATTAATACGGTGACAGATTGGTTTAGAGAATGGAAGCAGGAAAACGAGGGAACAGATTGGAGTTGAAAGCGCATATGAGTCACAGGGACGTTAGGAATTATTTCTTAGAGAAGTCAGAAAGTAGAACTACATGGAGTATGAAGTGGCACAACCACAGTAGGGATAACGGATTACATGGATTTATGTTAAGTAAAAGGACACAAATGCAACTAATGTGACATTTTATTGTGGCAACGTTTCGCTCTCCAGGAGCTTTGTCAAGCCGTTACATGTGACAAAGTTCCCGGAGAGCGAAACGTTGCCACAATAAAATGTCACATTAGTTGCATTTGTGTCCTTTTACTTAACATATTGTCGGTAATTCTACCAATATTAATACATCACTAATAAAGCCTCACTTAGATTTCACAGCTCAGATTTGTATATCAGTGGTATTCAATAATGACGTTTTTGTAGACGTTTCGACAACCAGTAACTTTATCAATACATTACGTGGATATAATATAAAAACAGAAGAAATATATACAGCAGTCAGTGGCCAAGGAGCAAGTGATGAGCACCGTATTCATCACCTGCTCCTAGACACAGTAGCCTAGTGATGAGCACCGTAGTCATCACCTGCTCCTAGTCACACACAGATTACCTCATCTTCCACTATTTGCTGTATTTTTATTAAGTCCATGTAATGTATTAATGAAGCCACTTGATGGGGAAACGTCTGCAAGTAAACATGTTGCATATGTTGCACATGTGTCGAATTCATCAACTCAGTTTTTGTCGCCATAATACAGAATGAATATAAATACATTGAAGAACATACAGAAAAAGATGACAGAATTAATCCACTCTATCAGGAAGTGCAGAAATTATATAGGGGAATAAGTCTGTTGAGTATACCTGGTAAAGTGTACGGTAGAACTGTAATTGAAAGAATTAAGAGTAAGACGGAGAGTAGGATATCAGATGAACAAGGAGGCTTTAGGAAGGGTAGGGGGTGTGTAGACCAGGTGTTTATAGTGAAACATATAGGTACACAGCGTATAGATAAGGGTAAAGAGGTTTTTGCGGCATTTATGAATTTGGAAAAGGCGTATGACAGGGTGGATAGGGGGGCAATGTGGCAGATGTTGCAAATTTATGGAATATCAATGGAGGTAGGTTATTGAAAGCAGTGAAGTGTTTTTACGATAGTGAGGCTCAGGTGAGAGTTAGAGACGCGAAGCCAGGAGATGCAGCCCGTTCACTTAACCACAAACAACATGGTACTGTTTTAAAAAAAGTTAATTTGGTGGCTGTTGATGCAGCCTTGAACAGTTGAAATATGATGTATTTATATGAACCTCAAGCAGTGGCTGCCCGTTTTCTGTTCGCTCCACAAACTATTTTAACGTCGTTTACCATGTAGTAGTTATAGTTTTTCCGTTGAAACCTAACCTGAACTAATGTACTTAACATCAATTACCTACCCATCCATATCTAAGCTAGCCTTACTTAGCACAACCTAACTCAGAAATCGGCTACAAACGCTATGTAAATGAGTGTCGTAGTTATTAGCACTGGTTGCTAGCTGGGACTCGACCCCGGCTACCACAGTTAGATGAGTACAATTCAGTTTGTACACACACATATACACACACATGCGCGCGCGCGGACACACACCCACAAACAAGGGGTCATAATTGGAAGTTGAAGACTCAGATGAAGCAAAGAGATGTTAGGAAGTATTTCTTCAGTCATAGAGTTGTCAGGAAGTGGAATAGTCTGGCAAGTGATGAAGTGGAGGCAGAAACCATACATAGTTTTAAGACGAGGTATGATTAAGCTCATGGAGCAGAGAGAGAGAGAGGGGACCTAGTAACGACCAGTGAAGAGGCGAGTAGGTGAGTACACGCACACACATATACATACACGCAGACATCTTAAGCAATACAAACGTACATATGACTCAATTATATTCTTCAAGATTAGAATACTGATAAAAAATTAACAATAAGACACAAATGATATCGTATCACAAAAGTATAGAATACAAAGGTAAGTACGAGGGATCATACAAGAAATTTGCCTCTCCTGGGTTAATCCTCTGCCAATAATAATAATCCTTTTGTATTGCGCAAAACATCTCCATAGAAAAGTCGGGGAAACATAATGTCCTAGAAGTTGTATTGATAAAGCCACTGGAGGGCGAAACGTTTACAATAAAGATACCCAGATGTTGCACATGTGTCTTTATTTCATACTGTCGGTATTGTATACCATTCTTGTACAACTTGTCAGACTCTGCAACATCATGGAATCTTGATTCTGAGGACCTGCAACGACATCTACTACTACAACTAACCCATCTCTTTGGGTATGACCTACTTCCACTGGGGAATCCCGCCTACCAGTGACTATGCCCTCGTCTGCTACCCGTCCCTTTCCACCTGACGTTAGTATATAAGCGCCAGCCTCCTTGCCTCTGATCCAGTAACTCAACGACTTCGGTGATGTTCACACCACTCCAAGGCCCAGGGACTGATTACCTCATCTTTTGTATATAGTTCTACTGTCTTCACATAGTGTCCTAGAATTTGTATTGATAAAGCCACTGGATGGCTAAACGTTTACAATAAAGATACCCAGATGTTGCATATGTCTTTATTTCACACAGAATTATCAAGGAGAAAAAAAAAGTTGGTTGAAAAATGAATCTTTATCGTAACGATGAAACTCATGGAAAAGGAATAACATTGGAGATATTGAACTCTTATATTAATGTTAATGTCATTTTGGGTCAGCAATAGGAATTACGGAGGGATCAGATGAACTAGTCTATATACAGTATACACGATTCTTTAATCGTAAATATCTGTGAATTTTGTATATATGGTACGACACATCGCTATGAAAAATAGTGTCTAGTGCACTTTTCACTAACATTGATCAATTCATTAAGGATTTTGAACCTAATGTGTAAGTAAGAGTAATTTGAGGTAAAATGGATCAAGACTTACCATTGAAATCTCTGAAGCGTTAGAATGAAAAAAATAAATTTATCACCGACTGCAGTGATAGATGTGGATCATGAAGGGTGATAGGTGTGGATCATGACAGGTGATAGGTGTGGATCACGACGGGTGATAGGTGTGGATCATGACGGGTAATAGGTGTGGATCACGACGGGTGATAGGTGTGGATCATGACGGGTGATAGGTGTGGATCACGACAGGTGATAGGTGTGGATCACGACGGGTAATAGGTGTGGATCATGACGGGTAATAGGTGTGGATCAGACGGGTGATAGGTGTGGATACGACGGTGATAGGTTGGATCACGACGGGTAAGGTGTGGATCAGACGGGTGATAGTGTGGATCATGACGGGTGATAGGTGTGGATCACGACGGGTAATAGGTGTGGATCATGACGGGTGATAGTGTGGATCACGACGGGTGATAGGTGTGGATCACGACGGGTAAAAGTGTGGATCATGACGAGTAATAGGTGTGGATCATGACGGTGATAGGTGTGATCACGACGGGTGATAGGTGTGGATCACGACGGGTAATAGGTGTGGATCATGACGGTGATAGGTGTGGATCACGACGGTGATAGGTGTGGATTACGACGGGTGATAGGTGTGATACGACGGAGATAGGTGTGGATCACGACGGTGATAGGTGTGGATCACGACGGGTATAGGTGTGATACGGGTATAGGTGTGGATCAGACGGGTGATAGGTGTGGATCACGACGGGTGATAGGTGTGGATTAGACGGGTGATAGGTGGGATCAGACGGTAATAGTGTGGATACGACGGTGATAGGTGGATCACGACGGGTGATAGGTGGATAGACGGGTATAGTGTGGATCAGAGGTGATAGGTGTGATTGAGGGTGATAGGTGGATCACGACGGTGATAGGTGGATCACGACGTGTAATAGGTTGGATCATGACGGTGATAGGTGGGATACGACGGGTGATAGGTGGATCAGACGGGTAATAAGTGTGGATCGACGGTAATAGTGTGGATCAGACGGTGATAGGTGTGGATACGACGAGTGATAGGTGTGGATCACGACGGGTAAGGTTGATCATGACGGTGAGGTGTGGATACGAGGGTGAAGTGTGGATCACGACGGGTATAGTGTGGATCACGACGGTGATAGGTGTGATTACGACGGGTGAATGTGATACGACGGGTGATAGTGTGGATCACGACGGTGAAGGTGTGGATCACGACGGTGATAGGTGTGATTAGACGGGTAAGGTGTGGATCTGACGGGTGATAGTGTGGATCAGACGGTGATAGGTGGATCGACGGGTATAGTGTGGATCATGACGGTATAGGTGTGGATCAGACGGTAATAGGTGTGATCAGACGGTGATATGTGGATCAGAGGGTGATAGTGTGGATCAGACGGTATAGGTGTGGATAGACGGTGATAGGTGTGATACGACGGGTAAAGGTGGATCAAGACGGTAATAGTGTGGATCAGACGGTGATAGTGTGGATAACGACGGGTGATAGGTGGGATACGACGGTGATAGTGTGGATCGACGGTGATAGGTGTGGATCACGACGGTGATAGGTGGATCACGACGGGTGATAGGTGTGGATCAGACGGGTAAGTGTGGATCAGAGTAAGGTGTCGACGGGTGATAGGTGTAGCAGGGGTTACGACGAGTAATAGGTTGGATCATGACGGGTGATAGGTGGATCACGACGGTGATAGGTGGATCACGACGGTATAGTGTGGATCAGACGGTGATAGTGTGGATAGACGGGTGATAGTGTGGATTAGACGGGTGATAGTGTGGATCAGACGGTGATAGGTGTGATCAGACGGTATAGGTGGGATCAGACGGGTATAGGTGTGATCAGACGGGTATAGGTGTGGATCATGACGGGTATAGGTGTGGATCAGACGGTGATAGGTATGGATCACGACGGGTGATAGTGGATTACGACGGGTATAGGTGTGGATCACGAGGTGATATGTGGATCACGAGTGATAGGTGTGGATATGACGGGTGATAGGTGTGATAACGACGGGTGATAGTGTGGTTACGACGGGTATAGGTATGGATCACGACGGGTGATAGGTGTGGATCACGACGGTGATAGGTGTGGATCACGACGGGTGATAGGTGGATTACGACGGGTATAGGTGTGGATCGACGGGTGATAGGTGGATCATGAGGGTGATAGGTGGATCAGACGGGTGATAGGTGTGGATCACGACGGTAATAGGTGGATCATGACGGAATAGGTGGGATCATGACGGGTATAGTGGATCACGACGGGTGATATGTGTGGATCACGATGGTAATAGGTGTGGATCATGACGGTGATAGTTTGGATTACGACGGGTAATAGTGTGGATCACGACGAGTAATAGTGTGGATCAGACAGGTGATAGTGTGGATACGACGGTGATAGTGTGGATCACGACGGTGATAGTGTGGATCACGACGGGTGATAGGTGTGGACACGACGGATAGTGTGATTGACGGGTGATAGGTGTGGTTACGACGGTGATAGGTCAAGACGGTGACGGGTGATAGGTGTGGATCACGACGGTGATAGTGTGGATCACGACGGGTGATAGGTGTGGATTACGACGGGTATAGGTGTGGATCATGACGGTGATATGTGTGGATCAGACGGGTGATAGGTGTGATCAGACGGGTAATAGTGTGGATCATGACGGGTAATAGTGTGGATCATGACGGTGATAGGTGTGGATCAGACGAGGTATATGTGGATCACGACGGGTAATAGGTGTGGATCATGACGGGTGATAGGTGTGGATACGACGGGTAATAGGTGTGGATCACGACGGGTGATAGGTGTGGATCACGACGGGTGATAGGTGTGGATCACGACGGGTGATAGGTGTGGATCACGACGGGTGATAGGTGTGGATCACGACGGGTAATAGGTGTGGATCATGACGGGTAATAGGTGTGGATTTTTTTTTTTTTTTTTTTTTTTTTTTTTTTTTTTTTTTTTTTTTTTTTTTTTTTTTTTTTTTTTTTTTTTTTTTTTTTTGGATCATGACGGGTGATAGGTGTGGATCACGACGGGTGATAGGTGTGGATCACGACGGGTAATAGGTGTGGATCATGACGGGTGATAGGTTTGGATTACGACGGGTAATAGGTGTGGATCACGATGGGTAATAGGTGTGGATCACGACGGGTGATAGGTGTGGATCACGACAGGTGACGGGTGTGGATCACAACGGATGATAGGTGTGGATCACTACTTTTGATGGCGGTGAAATCTCCTCAAAATATGAATTTTTGTGTTCTTTCCTAATTCGAGGTTGAGAGATTCTTTAAAATTTATACAAACAAGTGAATTCCTTCAAATTTATCATTATTTGACACTCTTATGTCATAATGAATTTCTTTTGAGAGGTGAGGAGGTCAGTGGATTAGGTAGAAGCACCGGACTGCACACTGCAGAGTCGAAGAACTGCCTAAGAAATTGAATAAAGTAGATGTAAGCTTCAAGGAATGTTTAATGACCATTTATTGAATAAAGAACATTTAATGAATAGAAATAACTAGAGCAAGGAGTCTCTCTGTGGTTCTATTGTACCCGTACCTGCCCCACGCAGCGCGTTTCAAATGTACTGCCCGAGAACAAGCAGGAGACCACCATGGCACGCACTTCTGAGAATGCCTGCCCGAGGTTTGGGGAATAGAATGTGAAGCTGCAGTTAAAACTGAGGTCGAGAAGAGGTGTATAACCTCATCAATGGAGGACAAAGAAGGATCCTCACTAAAAACAGTTTGACGCGAGTAAAGGTCCCAATTCGCTCTGTCAAACTGCCAGCGTGAGCTACGAGGAGGTGGTGAATACGAAGGAGAAGTAAGAATAATTGGAAAATGATCGCTGTCATGTAAGTCTGGGAAGACAGACCAGGTAAAGTCTAGTGCAGTTGAGGAAGAGCAGACCGAGAGATCGATGCAAGAGAGAGAATGAGTACGAGGATCAAAATGGGTGGGAGTACCCGTATTTAAAACATAAGAGGGGGAGAGAAGCGAGAAAAGCCTCCAACTGAATGCCGCAGGAGTCACAGTGAGACACTCCCCCCCCCATCCCCAGATGAAATGGTGATCATTAAAATCGCCAAGTAACAGAAGGGGTTGCGGTAAAGAAGAAACTAGAAATGCAACATCTGGATAGATAATGCCCGAGAAGGAGAAAGTTACAAAAACAGACTGTATACCACTCATTCAAGTGGATGCGTCCTGTAGTGTAATGCAGCGAAGTATCAACAAAGTGCTGATGGTATGGAATACAGGTGTGTATAAGAAGTACACATTCATTAAAGGTTCCATCGGGAAGGATCCGATGAGTATAATAAAACAGATAACAGTGGAGCGTAATTTGGGTTCTTGTAGACAAACACAAACAGAGAAAACTGGGAGAGCAACACGTGAAGCTCACCCTTGTTACCTCTGAGGCCATGGATATTCCACTGTAAATAAGCCATGATTTGCGAAGAAAGATACAAGAAATCTGAAGGTAGAGGTATCTACTGACTATGAGGATTAAAAAAGTCCACATGTGGAGGCAGCGGAAAATGTTCAAGCAACGAAGGATTGGGACGCTGCAAGGAAAGGAGATGTGCAGACAGAGAAGAGTGAAGAGGAGGAACAGGAGGTGGATTGGTGTCTAATGGTAGAGTCTCCTCAATATATTCTGAGATAGCTTCAAGTGTTTCAGAGGACAAGAACGTTCTATGTAGGACGATATTGGAGATGGAAGGAGGGTGAATACAGATTGGGAGACGATGGACTGTACCAAAGTAGGGGGACGAAAGAGTAGAGGGAACTGGAGAAGAAGCTTGGGAGGGGACAGGAGAGGAAGCGACCTGGGAAGGGGTCAGAAGAGGAAAAGAAAAGTGTGAGAGGATAGGGGAAGAAGATACTGTACGAGGAAGATGAACCTCCACAATCGTAACAGAGCCAGTTAGAGGTGAAGAACCAGACTGGGCATTCGGCTATGGGCGTGCAGTATTTCGCTGGATGACCAAAACGCCAGCAATTTCGACATTGTTCCGGTGTAGGGATCACCTTTCGAACTTGTAAACAGTGTCCCGCAATATAAACCGAGAACGGAAGCTCACGGCAGTCAAAGTTAAGTGAGCTACATTGCAAGGAAGTGTCTCCGCCTGCAGGCAGGGAAGATATAAGTGTCTACTTTGAGGATTGAGAGGTCTTGGAGCTCAAGCTGTTCTAGAACGTCATCTCTACACGTTTGGAAATTCTGTTGGACAATGGTATGAGATAGAATGACTGTACCACTACAAGAATTGAGAAAATTATATTTTTTAATAGTTACAGGGAAAAGCATCCATCGTGAGCTTGGATAGCACTCTGGACTGTGACAATACGTGCACCGCTCTTGAGAGCATGAAAGGATATATCTCTACCAACATGACGTAAAAGTGCCTTGCCAATACTATGATCGGAAAGATAGTCAGGAGAAGTACGTCATAGGGAAACACACTTAGTCCATTGTGTATTTTGAAACATAGCATGTAAGGGGACGGAGTGTCGTGCCGGTCTTTTCTGGGCAGAATGAGAAGGAAGCGAAGGAGTATCATCAGGTAATGGTCTTGGGCGTTTAGGTGTGGGACTGGAGTCAGTCCGACGTGGGCAGACGGGCGATCCGAAAATCACCGCACCGTAGAGGAGAAGCCGAAAGCATGGTCAAGAATTGCAGAAGTTAGATGTATCAAAGGAGTCAGGCTGAACCCCGGTACATAGAGCGGGTGACGAAACGGCACCAGCAGAAGGTACAGGGCATTCAAAATGTCCGAAAAATGGTCAAATAATGAGGTTGGGTTGGAA
>WNWK01015021.1:0-49271 GCA_009830355.1 Cherax destructor
CATGCGGGGGAGTGTAGCATTCATGCGGGGAGTGTAGCATTCATGCGGGGGTGTAGCATTCATGCGGGGGGAGTGTAGCATTCATGCAGGGAGTGAGCATTCATGCGGGAGTGTAGCATTCATGCAGGGAGTGTGCATTCATGCAGGGAGTGTAGCATTCATGCAGGGAGTGTAGCATTCATGCGGGGAGTGTAGCATTCAAGAAAAATCCCAAAAAAACCCCCCGAAAAGAACTTGGTACCTGCAGTGTTAAGGAAAAGGGGGATTCCCCTTCAAACACTAGCAGTACCCCCTTTTTTCCCCCCTCCTCCCGCCCCCCCACATAAAAATTTTTAAAAAAAGTAAGTGACATGTTATTGTACTATTTATTTCTTATTTTTTATAAAATTGTGTTTATTTTAATTCAAAAAGCCCTAAAAAATATTTTATTTTAATACTTTTGGATGGCTGGGACGGTTTAAATTTTTTATTTCCATTATTTCTTTGGGGAAAATAGAATCGGAGTTCGCCCAAAACCGGTGGTGGGGGCCCTCTGTGGTTCCCCGGGGAACCGGGGGGCTCACTGTATGTTCAAAAGAACCATCATTTATGTAAGTGTTTTTTCGTAAGTGCTGTTGCAAGTGTTTTTTTGGGGTCTGAAATAACTAACCTCGTTACTTTTTTCTTAAGGAAGAAAATTCGTTGGTAATGGCATTGAGCAGCATTCTGGCAATTTTTGGGGGAAAACTGGGGGACCACTGTACTGTCTTGTTTTTTGAGGCATAAGCATGACTGGCAAGAAAACACGTTTGGCCACTATTGTATCTTTCCACTTGTTCAGACATGCGATTCTGGAACATGCGAAATTCTTTTGGTTCAAAAGCGGCTTTTTTAAAAAGGGAAGAGGAGCAGGCAGGCAAAGACAGATGGAAAAGACAGAAAGACAGAGATAAACGGAGAAAAGGCAGAGAAAAGCAAAACACACACATAGGCAGACATGTTTATCTGTGGGAACAGTTAGAACAAATAAACACATCCCAAAGGGGTTTACTGGGGCAGTGCATGACCCAGTAATATCGAGTGACTGCACTACCCGTAGTGTGCGTGCGCTCTTGTCTGACACCGTGCTTAGGAGTTTCATTCCCCCGCACTTCTAAAAAAACTGCTAAACCTATAAATAATTTGTACTGCTTTTTTTGGGGGTTATAATTTTTGGGGATCAGACGTAACTGGGAGAGCTACAGCCTCCCCCCACCCCAAACTTTAGCTCCCATCAGTGACCTTCAGTTTATAGGACACAGGGGGGTTTTTTTGGAGCATTTAGGGAAAAAAAAGCGTCTAATAACCGCAAAATATGGTATACATGTTTCTAGACAAAAGTATGTGACCATGTTCACCTGTCAATGTGTTTGATTGCTATTTTCATACCTAAAATTTTTGTCAGAACAAAGATTGGCTATAAAATCACAAGAATTACTATAAATTATAATTATCAGAACATATTATGTAAAGATTACTGGGAAGTACAGTGGACCCTCGGATTTAGAGTAATTAATTCTTTTTTTCCAGAATGCTGTTCGGTGCCGATTACCAATGAATTTGTTCCCATAAGGACGAATGTAAATTAGATTAGTTTCAGACCCCAAAAATACACTTACAAAAAGCACTTACGAAAATACACTTACATAATTCGGGATTGTTAATACGAAAACCGAGGTCACGCAATCTTTACTTTTACTCCCCAGTAAAAGTAGGTCTTAGACAGGGATGTGTAATGTCTATGGTTGTTTAACATATTTACAGACGGTGTTGTAAAAGTAAATGCTAGGGCATTGGGAAGAGGGTGGGATTAAATTATGGGGAATCAAATACAAAATGGGAGTTGACAGTTACATTTTGCTGATGATACTGTGCTTTTAGGGGATTCTATAAAAAAAGTTGCCAAGGTTAGTGGACGAGTTTGGGAGGGTGTGTAAAGGTAGAAAGTTGAAAGTGAATACAGTCAACCCTGGAGTTCGTGAAAATCGGTGTTCGTGATGTTTTCCGCAAAAATTTTGGTTCGGTGTTCGTAGAAGCTGGCTCAGAGTTCGTGATTCGTCCCGGACCGCGTACGCATGGCCTGGCGGGGCCAGGCCTCCATTCAGCATCAGTGTGCTATTGTTTACCAGCGGCGACTGCCACCCACGCTCTCATACCATATATATTGTCATTATTCCAGTGTTTTTAGTGCTTGCAACTGCTAAATAAGCCATCATGGGCCCCAAAGAAAGCTCCTAGTGGGCCTGTGGTCAAGAATATCAGAAATACGGTAGAATTGAAGAAGGAGATCATTGCACAATATGAAAGTGGAGTTCGTGTGGCCGAGCTGGCCAGGCAGTATGGCAGAGCCCATTCAGCCATCACTTCCATTGTGGCCAAGGAAAGGAACTCAGGACGCTGTTGTTGTGAAAGGTGCAAGTATGGTCACAAAACTGAGATCTCAAGTGCTGGAAGAGAAGTGGAAGGTTATTGTTGGTGTGGATCAACGAGAAAACAATTATCAGGAGATAGTGTTACGCAGCGATGTCTCCTGAAAAAGCAAGGCAGTTGCATGATCTCATTAAGAAAATGCCTGCAAGGTGCTGAAGTGAATGAATTTAAAGCCAGCAAAGGCTGGTTTGACAAATTTAAGAAGCGTAGTGGCATATAGTGTTGTGAGGCATGGTGAGGCAGCCAGTTCTGACAAGGGTACGGCTGAAAATTACGTGAATGAATTCAAGGGGTACATAAGAGGCTGAAGAATTCCAACCCCAACAAGTGTTCAATTGTGTGAAACAGGCCTGTTTTGGAAGAAAATGCCAAACAGGACCTTCATTACAGGAGGAAAAGCCTCCACAGGACACAAGCCTATGAAAGACAGGCTAACACTGATGTTGTGTGCTAATGCTAGCGGGGATTTTAAAGTGAAGACTTTAGTGGTGTATCACTGAAAATCCCCGAGCGTTTAAGAGATGCAGTATGGCCAAGGCTAATTTGTGTGTGATGTGGAAGTCTAGCAATAAGGCATGGGTCACTAGGGAAATTTTCTTTGATTGGTTTCATGAGTGTTTGGCCCACAGTGTAAAAAGAAATATCTCGAGGAAAATAATTTGCCATAAGTGCCTCCTGATAATGGACAATGCTCCTTGTCATCCTCGAGACATGGAAGAGCAAATGGTGAAGGATTTTAAGTTCATCAAAGTGAAGTTCTTCCCTCCCTAATACCACTCCTCTCCTCCAGCCCATGGACCAGCAGGTCATTTCCAACTTTAAAACTCTATACCAGCAATGTTTCAAAAGTGCTTTGAAGTGACCTAAACTGAATATGACCTAAAAGACTTTGGAAAGATCATTTCCATATCCTGCATTATTAATAAACCTTATAGAGTAAGGCTTGGGAGGGAGTGACTATCAGGACTTTGAACTCTGCCTTGAGGAAAATTGTGGCCAGACTGTGTCCAAGAGTTTTGAAGGTTTTGGGGATGAGCCT
Source organism: Cherax destructor (assembly GCA_009830355.1). NCBI lineage: Eukaryota > Metazoa > Arthropoda > Malacostraca > Decapoda > Parastacidae > Cherax > Cherax destructor. The sequence goes on from WNWK01015021.1 coordinate 3,488, forward strand.
CAGAACCCTGAGCCTGAGCCTGTTGTGGAAGAAATTGTGGAACTGGGCAAGTCCATAGGGTTGGATGTTGTACCGAGGATGTGGAACAGTTGGTGGAGGAGGACAATGAAGAGATAACCACTGAAGATCTTCAGAGCTTCAACAGCAGCAACAACAACAGACCACAGTTCAAAAAATGATTCAGAGGAGGAGGAGGAGGAACAGAGATGGAAGGTGCCTTCTTCAAGGATTAGGGAGATCTGTGCCAAATGGACTGATGTGCAAGGCTTTATGGATGAATACCCAAATCCAGTTATACTGGCCAACACTGTTAATGCCCGGGAAATTTCAGAAAATATCAACATGGATGACTAACAAGCTTACTCTCAATACTGACAAGACCTACTTCATACAGTTTGGAAGCAAAGCCACAAATGTTCCCTAACATAACACTTAATGGTACACCCATCACAAGACTCACAGAGGGAAAATTCCCAGGAATCCACCTTGACAGTAGCCTTAAATTCCAAACACATATACAACAAATTTCCAAGAAAATCTCGAAGACAGTAGGCATATTATCAAAAATGCGCTATTATGTACCTCAATCAGCTCTCCTTGCACTATATCATTCACTTATCTACCCGTATCTCACCTATGGAATCTGTGCATGGGGATCAACAACGTTAAACACCTTAGACCACTCATAACACAACAAAAGGCTGCAATCAGAATGATACAAATTCCCTCTAGACAGCATACTCCACCAATATTCAAAAAATCTCAAACTACTCACCGTAAAGAACATTCATACTTACTCTTGTGCCTACTACATATATAAAACTTTACACTCTAATATAAACCCTCTGCTCAAAACTCTCCTCACCAACTTTAATAGGACCCATGACCACAACACACGACACAGATCACTTTTGACCATACCCCGTGTTCATATCAACCTATGTAAAATTCTATGCACATAAAGGGCCCCAGAATCTGGAATTCATTACCAGTAAATATTAAAGATAATCTTGTCTGAAAATCAATTTAAGACTCAACTCAAAAACCACCTACTCACCCAAACCTAAATGATCATGCTATAAACTACTTTGAAAAATGCTCATTGTTGCTTTTTCCTATACGATAATCTCAATTTTTAATATTATGTTACTATTATATTTACCCCTACTCATATTGCAGTTAATGTCAAAAATGCTCAATGTTATTTTCCTTAAGATAATCTCAATTCCATATTATCATTCAAGAGAATCTTAACAACTGTAACAATCTAAGATCTAATATCATTATATAATACAGTCATCCCTTGGTTTCAATTGTAATCCGTTCCAGATGGATCAGCTAAAACCAAAATCGGTGAAAACCAAAACTATTTTCCCCACAGAAATAATGGAAATTCAATTAATCCGTTCAGAAACCCAGAAGTTTGGAAAAAAAAAAATTGGGGGCCTTAAAGATAGATTTACATGCACAAATGAATGAACTCTATGTGGCACTTACCTTTATTGAAGACTGATGTTGCTGGAAGGAAGAGGAGGAGGGAGGAGAGGGAAGAGACACTATTTTTTGGTGAAACCCCTTCCATAAGGAGTCAGGTACCAAGTCCTTATCTTGGGGTCACTTCCCCTGCATGCCTGCTACCTCCCTCCATGCCTGCTACCTCCTTCCCTGCCTGCTACCTCCTCCATGCCTGCTACCTCCCTCCTGCCTGCTACCTCCACCCTGCCTGCTACCTCCCTCCCCTGCCTGCTACACTCCCTCCCTGCCTGCTACCTCCCTCCCTGCCCTGCTACCTCCCTCCTGCCTGCTCACACTCCCTGCATACCTGCTACACTCCCTACATACATGCTACACTCTCTGCATACGTACTACACTCCCCTGCATACTTGCTACACTCCCTGCATACTTGCTACCTCCCTGCATACATGCTACACTCCTGCATACATGCTACACTCCTACATACATGCTACACTCACCATGCATGCTACATTCCCTGCATGCCTGCTACACTCTTAAACTCAATCGTGTTTCTCACTTTCTTTACCAAAGGACTGGCACTAGGAGCTTTCTTTGGGCCCATGGTAACTTATTTAGTAGTCACACACAATAATCAAGGGCCAAAAACAATGAATTGTTAATAAATGTTTTGTAGGATCTCCTGGGGTGATGTTCACTCAAGCATAAACAATGCTAGACTGCGTTAAAATGCGTGGGGAATGTAGTGGGTGGCAGACTTACGGCCTTTGTATGTGTGCGGCACTGGTGGAGAGGTCCCATACGATCGGTGAAAACTGAGACAACCGTTGAAAACTGAGACAATTTTCTGTGAAAAAGTCAGCTAAAACCAAAATCGGTGAAAACTGAGACAATTGAAAACCAAGGGATGACTGTAATTTAAACACTAAAATTTCATCATATTGTAATTTTGAAAATAATTTTTAACTAGAATAAACTCAATAAATTTCTCTAATATTAATTTTTAGTTTTTAAGGACTAGAATAAGCTGCCCCCTAATGCCATGGCATGTCAGTGGCTCTCCTTGCACTCAATTTACATTGTAACTTCGATACCCATGTAATCTGCAATGAAATAAAAATTTGTTTGTTTGTTTGTTTTATTTAGAGAGAATGAAACAAAGTAGAATGACTTGGAGGCGAGTATAAATCTATTGGGGAAAGGCGGGGTAGGGGTTGTCCCCCGGTGGGTTGGAGGGAGCAAGTAAAGGAAGTTTTGTGGGCGAGGGGCTTGGACTTCCAGAAAGTGTGCGTGAGGATGTTAGATAGGAGTGAATGGAGATGAATGTTTTGGGACCTGACGAGCTGTTGGAGTGAGCAGGAGTATTATTTTGTGAAAGGATTCAGGGGGAAACCGGTTAGCGGACTTGAGTCCTGGAAATGGGAAGTACAATGCCTGCACTTTAAAGGAGGGTTTAGGATATTGTGGCAGTTTGGAGGGACGTCTAACTGTTGTATCTAGGTGCCTCTGCAAAGACAGTGATTATGTATGAGTGATAGTGAAAGTGTTGGAATGATGAAAGTTTTCATTCTTTTTGGTCACCCTGCCCCCAAAAATACACTTACAAAAGCACTTACATAATTGTATGCGATTTCCGAGTTGCTCTTAACTCGTGAGTCCACTGTAATCCATTTCAACCCAAAAATATTCACAAAAAATTCATTTTTTTAAAGAATAAATACTATAGTTTTACATACGAAGAAACAATGAGAAATAAATATAAAGCACTAATTATAATGGACAACGAACAGTTAAATAAGTTTGCATATTGAAGACTCTTGTTGGTGTATGAGTGTGTTCAATTTGGAGGCAGGACAAGATAATCCTTCAGTATGACAATAATATCAACTCTACAGCTTATTTATCTAGCACAATTCATCAATATGACATAATAAACAATATTAATAACATAGAAACATGATATAAACTTTAGAATGAATAAAACATGTCATTAGAATGTAAGGACTGGTGGTAGTGTGTTTGTTGTTGTTGGGTATGAGGGCCACTGATCATAGCTGAAGCCACCAACACTATTCACACAAACAATGTGCATAATTTATAAATAAAAACATTACACTTTAATTTATAAATAAGAAATATTCACTTATATAAATAAGAAATACTTACACTTACCTTGGGAGATGGTGGCAGAGGGCAGAACTCTTGTCAGTGTCCCTATGTTCTCAAACATTGTAGAGTTAAGTTTCTTGTCGTCATTTCTATCGATTAATCCTTGCTTACTTAAGTATGTTTATTCGGTATACACAAATCCAGTTATACATAGATTATCATACATAGCAGCATATGTGTAGAAAACCTAGGATAACCCAAAAGTCAGACAGAGTGACTTATTTCCATTGCTACACTGTTAATGCTACACTTTATGCGACTTGTAAGCTTCTTTGGACCCATGGTGACTTATTTCACAGTGACAATCACTAAACCAGCAATAAACACAATAAATTTATTGTGAAATGTTTGAAAGAGCACGCTGGGTAATGTTCTCTCAATGGTAAACAACGCTAGACTGGCATCTGTGGTGGCGCGCGCAAGCACGGGCAGCAGACAGGTCTGGTACGGACCCCGATACGAGGAAACAGACAGAAAAAAGTAACCGAAACACGAAATAGCCGATACAGTGGAACCTCGGTATATGACCAACTCCCTACTCAAACAAAGCTCAGCACTCGACCAAACAAATCTACGACCTGCCAGAACAGCTGTAAGCTATTTTGTGTTTCTTCGCATTTTTTTTTTTTTTATTATTTTTTATTATTAACACATCCGGCCGATTCCTACCAAGGCAGGGGTGGCCCGAAAAAAAGAAAAACTTTCACCATCCAGTAACTCCATCACTGTCTTGCCAGAGGGTGCTTTACACTAGTTATAAAACTGCAACATTAACACCCCTCCTTCAGAGTGCAGACACTGTACTTCCCATCTCCAGAACTCAAGTCCGGCCTGCCGTTTCCTGAATCCTTCATAAATGTTACTTTGCTCCACCTCCAACAACCGTCAAGTATTAAAAACCATTTGTCTCCATTCACTCCTGTGAATACGCTCACGCATGCTTGCTGGAAATCCAAGCCCCTCGCACACAAACCTCCTTTACCCCTCCCTCCAACCTTTCCTAGGCCGGCCCCTACCATGCCCTCCTACCAGGTTTTATACACTCTGGTCATTCTCTTTCGTTCCATTCTCCTCTGTGTCCGAACCATCTCAACCCTCCTCAGCCCTCTGGATAATAGTTTTGGTAATCCTGCACCTCCCACCCTAATTTCCAAACTCCGAATTCTCATTATATTCACACCACACATTGACCTCAGACATGACATCTCCATGCCTCCAGCCTTCTCCTCGTTGCAACATTCCATCACCACACTTCACACCCATATAAGAGTGTTGGGTATAACTATACTCTCATACATTCCCTCTTTGCTTCCATGGACAAAGTTCTTTGTCTCCACGAACTCTGAAGTGCATCACTCCACCCTTTCCCCTCATCAATTCTATGATTCACCTCATCCCTTCATAGACCCATCTGACATGTCCCTCCTAAATATCTGAATACATTCACCTCCTCCATACTCTCTCCCTCCAATTTGATATCCAATCTTTCGTCACCTAATCTTTTTGTTATCCTCATCACCTTACTCTTTCTTTTTTTGTATTATTTGCATAAATAAGTCACCTAGGCTATATGGTATAGCCTACTGCACACCTAGGCTATATGGTATAGCTACACACCTAGGCTATGGTATAGCCTATTGCTCCTAGAGCTACAAACCTTAGGGGCCATGAACAAAACACAAGATTAAATCAAGCACAATAAAAAATGATGCTATCAAGAAATGTGGTAAACATATGTATGAGGCTGCTGCTGGTATAACACAGCATACTGTTTTCACCGTAATTTTTTTTTTATAAGTAGAAAAGTACACTCTAGAATAATGATAAAACTTACAGTATAGTAAACACTCAAATGGCAAGCATAACAGTTGTTTATTATCATTATCAAGTAATGTACTGTACATAATTGCATGTACTGTGCTTTTATAACTGGCAGCTCAGTAGGGACAACTGTCATATCGTGGTCAGTCATTGACCAAAATGTTATTATGGAGTGCATGACTAACTGAAAGAAGAACTTATGAGCTAACAAGCTGGGTTGGCATAACAAATCAATATTGATCAAAGTCAAGTGTGTGTGTGCTGAAGGTGGGACTTTCTGACAGAGAGCAGGCTAAGTGAAGGCATCCAGGAACTGGAAAAAAAAGCTGAAATAGATTCCGCATGCTCTTGGACAAATGGTAAATCAATCAGGTGTTTAACCAAATGCAGGACCTGACAAATTGTATATCAATGGTATTCAATACTGACAAAATGATGAATTAGACCGCGTGCAGCAACTGGGTATGTTTACTTGTAATGTTTCACCATCCGGTGACTATCAGTATAATACAAAACATAATATGAAGACTAGAAATATATACAGCAGATGGTGGAAGATGAGGTAATCAGCCCTGATTCTTGGGGCAAGTGAGCACACTGTGGCAGAAGAATCAGAATCACAGGCAGGAAGATTGGTGCTTATTTGGGAGGGCCTCACTTTAGTGTGAGAACTGTTTCTAAAATCTGTCAGTGATAAGAAGTGGACAAAGAACTCAACAGTGGACGATCAATAACAGATTCTTGTCCTCCAGTAGGCTAAGGGGCCTAAGCAAATACTCTTTTTTAAATTAATGGCTAATTTTCACTATCATATTGACAAGTGACCACAGAATGAAAGTTTAAGAAATTTCACATAAATACTGATAATCACATGTTTTTAAAGAGATTATTTCTTTAATTTTTCAGCATCTTATAATTTTTAAACTCCTCCTCTCCCCAGAAATCCTGGCTGCACTACCGTTGTCCTCTAATCTGGACCAATACAGCTATCAGTGATCCCAAGTGCTTAAAATAAACCCTGGAAAATAATCTGAAAAAGGGCTAATCCCTGCAGGAATTGCTAAGTCTTGAACCTTGGTACATGCTTTATAAATTCATTGCCTTGAACACCAGAAGCCAGGGATCCAGCAAGAGATGATGTCTTTGTGCTGTAGAGGCAACACAGCCAGCTTTGAATGTAAACAACAATAGAATGTAATGAGCCTAAGAACTGAAGAGCTTGTAAACCTGTTGAAAGTCAGAGATTACCACAAAGGAAGATGTGGGTAGAGCAGTAAAATGTGATAGTTGTAAGAAATGAAAAAAACACTGAAAATGTGTATCCAGTAAACATCCATGTATCACATTATCCATAAAAAAAAACTACTGCTTATCCTACACCATCAAAGGATTTAGTATTATTATTATTATTACAATCCAAACTAAGTACCCAAACCTACAAGGGTCATATAGCACTGTCAAAGTTTAGAGCCATCAATGTATACAGCAGTTGAATATGAATGAAAATTAAAATTCTTAAAGAAGAAGATGCACATGTTCATAGCATAAATATGAGATAGGAAAACAAACAGGGTGGACAGAAAAAGGGGTAGATTGAGGAAGCAGCTTAAGTTTGAAAAAGAGATTAAAAGAAAATAAAGGATCCCAACGACTGAATAATGGTAAATGTGTTTCCTTTTTTGAGTCACCCTACTCTATGAAAGAGGGCCAGAAATTTAAAAAAAAAAATTATGACAATCATTAAAGAGAAAAAAAAAAAAGACACTGGGGGGGTTACCAGAGGTACAAGGTAATTAGACTTAAGTGGTTTGGTGAGTAGTTTGAGCATTTAGCAGAACAGAATGACCAAGATGGTGTATAAATCTGGGAAGGAATAAAAGAGGTTGAAGATCCCCCTTTCCCAGTGTCAAATGGAGAGACTAATTTGGGAAGTACAGTGCATGCACTCTGGAGGAGGGCAAGAGAGATATTGTATTCAGAGGGTCATTTGAATGATGTCTGTGCACTTCTGGCAAAAAGAGGAATGAGTAATGGAGATTTTTTTTTTTTTTATGTCACCCACCTCAGTAGGAGACTGTCGTGAGTTAATTTTAGCTTCTATCTTTAATTTTAAATTCTATTTCAATCTCTTTCATACACATGAATGAAATCTTATTTGCATAAAAAAAACTGAAATGCAAGTCAATTATCCCAATTTTTTTAAAGACTATATATGTTCATTATAGATTTAATGTGCATGCAAATGAAATATCAGGTACGGGGAGTAAAGGAAATACAAGTGGCCCAATGAGACATACTACATATTGTTTCAATGCATGTAATTAATAATGGAAGTTTATCCCAATATTTTACACTACAATATCCATAGTACCTGCCCTCTCAATGAGAATATCCATAAATAGTGCTATTAATATTAATACACAGATAACGGGAAAGCATCAACAGAAAACTCATTTTAATTCAACATTTATCTTGTTCAACTATTTTCATTGACCTGAATACTTTTCTGTAATGAATTCACCAAATATGAACATATTAATAAGCAGCATCTCTTTACTGATTAACACAAATACATGTACATTATGTGGAAAGCTTGCACCACCTTACTGTATAATCTTACCTGCTTAATACTGTCCATTATGGCTGAGGGAAATTTAAATGTTTTGTTTTCCTTGAACTTGTGGCAAAAAAAAGTATGGAGAAGGTGTGCTGCTCTACCTGCAAATACTTTAGTGAAACAGACATGGGACAAGTATGGAGCAATGGGTATAGTTTAAAAAAAAAAAAAAAAAAAAAGGGCAACAAGTCATAGAAGCACTACATCCTGTTCTAACTTGGGGTAGGATGGGTTGGTCAAATTTTTTACGATGAATATATTATTTTAAGTTTTCTTTGAAAAGACAATTAAAATCTAGATACTGATGATTTTTTATAACCAGTTCATAAAAAAAGGCCCCACTTTACAGTGCTTCGCTTTTCTGTGTTTGCTAATATAGCAGTTTTCAATTATACCTATTATTTATTCAGACTTTCTACAATACATAAATTTACCACTACAGTAAGCTAAGGACAAAAAAATTCAAGGTAAGTAATGTGTGTACCATATATGCATTTTTAGGCCTAGCTCTATTGCTCACTTAATATATGATAGTGTAAATATGTTATCAGGTTTTATACACATTTGAAAGTGAAAAAAAAAGGTATGAGTCACTTTACATCAATTTTGACTGTACAGTTAAAATAGCTGTAAAAAAAAACCTAAACTTCTGTTTAAATGGGGCCCTCCTTTATCTGAATTCAACTAAATATATTTTAAGTTTTTCCGGGGATTGGTCAAACTTTCTCTATTGCCGCCTCAGCACTGACCATAGATGTCTTGATAACTACCAGAAAAAACAGCATATATCATGCAGAAGTTAGTACATTATTACTTGATAAAGTCCCAGTGGTTAGAACCTCACAAAAAAAAGTTCTTCTTTGCTATACGTGTTTATACCACCATATGTTACGTAATCACATATCCACAGAGTGCATGAAAAGATGGTATGGTCATGAACAAATGGATGATGTTCGAGATGTACAACGTACATTCATGTGAATCTGAAGGTGGTAGGAACCAATTCCAACAAATAACCCAAAAGGGCTCCCTTCCAAAATGGTACTATATATTCCCCAAATGGCACTAATTACACTATACAACTCCTAATACAGTGGACCCGAGTTTTGTAAAACTTCACTCTGAAGTCTGCTCAAGTGCCATTACCGAACGAATTTACTCCCTTAAGGAAAAAATTTTGTAGGTTAGTCTATTTCAGACCCCCCAAAATACACTTCCACAGAACTTACAAATATACTTAATAATTGCACGATTTCCGGGGGATTCGTTAACCGAGGGTCCACTGTATACCCTTACCTCTTTGTCTTGTGCCCTTTGGGGTCTACTCTTCTAATCCCAATTTTAAAACCCCAAATAACCCAACAAAAAAACTCGTAGATGATCCCACCCTGCCAGAAACACACCCCTCTCCTCTTCAGAGTTTCAACCTGATACAAATATGCACTCATATTACTGTGCCTACTATATATATATAGAATATTAAACTTTAATATAAACCTTCCTCAAACTTTTCCTTGAGAGCTACAACAGGGCCAGGCACAACATAAGGCGCAAAACTCTCTTTGACATCCCCAGTGTCCATCACACCCTATGCAAAATGCAATGCACGTAAAAGGCCCAAAGAAATGGAATTCATTGCCTGAACCAGCAAAGGTCCCCTCTGTCTGCCAATCAATTTAGAGCTATTGTTAAAATGCACCTCATCTCTAGCAATACACTGTCAAACAAAATCAGCTCATCCAACTCTGTCCTTGTTCTTCCATTCTTCCTGCAAATCCCATAGAAAATTAATTACTAATTTTTTTAAGACATCGGCTGTTTCCACCCAGGCAAGGTGACCCAAAAGAAAGAAAAAAATCTTTCATCATCGTTTAACACTTTCACTATCATTCATACATAATCACTGTCTTTGCAGAGGCGCTCAAATACAACAGTTTAGATGTTACTCCAAACAGCCAACATCCCAAACCCCTCCTTTAAAGTGCAGGTACGTGTATTGTACTTCTCACCTCCAGGGCTCAACTCCGGCAAACCGGTTTCCCTGAATCCATTCACACTCCAACAGCTCGTCAGATCCCAAAAACCATTCGTTTCCATTCACTCCTATCTAACACACGCTTGCTGGAAGCCTAAGCCCCTCGCCCACAAAACCTCATCCCTCCAACCTTTCCTTGGACAACACCTACCCTGCCTTCCTTCCCCTACAGATTTACACACTCTCCAAGTTGTTCTACTTTGTTTAAGCCTCTCTAAATGACCAAACCACCTCGACAAACCCTCTTTAGCCCTCTAATACAGTGGACCTCGCTATTTGAACACTCTAAACTCGCCCTTTTATGCAAGTTTATTATTGTAAGTGCTTTTATAAATGTATTTTTGGGGGTCTGAAACGGACTAATCTACAGTGAACCCTCGGTTAGCGGCCATTCCTGTTAGCGGCCAACTCGGTTAGCGGCAACTCGGTTAGCGGCCGGTTTACGGCTCCCAGTTAGTGCCGTATGGGACGTGTCAACCCGCCGGCTGGGCCGCTTGCACTTCGGTTTGGCTGTCTCTCTCAGTGCGTAAGGAAGCTTCTGCTCATTCATCCAGACATTTAACTTGTTTTCTATTGTTTTTGCTAGTGCAACTGCGAAATAAATAACCATGGCTCCCAAGAAAGTTCCTAGTAAAGTTCCTGTGGCAAAAAGAGTGAGAAACACGATGGAATTTAAAGAGAGCAGTGATTGAGAAATATGAAGTGGTATGCGGGTGCGGGAACTTGCCAGGATGTTTGGGAAAAACAAATCAACAATTACAACCATCCTGTCAAAGAAAGAACAAATCAAGGAGGCTGATGTTGCCAAAGGAGTAGCTTTTGTAATGAAACAAAGGTCACCAATAATGGAACAAATGGAAAAATTATTGTTATTTGGATTAAAGAAAAACAAATAGTGGGAGACAGTGAAGTGGAGTCTATTATTTGTGAGAAGGCAAGGCATTTGCATGAAGATCTTGTGAAGAAAACTACCTGGAATAAGTGCTGCTGGTAGTGAATTTAGGGCCAGCAAGGCTGGTTTTTAGAGATTTAAAGCGTAGTGGCATGGTGAGGCTGTAAGTTCAGACAAACATTCTGCTGAAAAGTTTGTGCAGGAATTTCAGGACTTGTTACATTAAGTCCTTTTTGGGGGGGGATTCCCCCTTTCCAAAAAATAACTCCTCCATATCTTCCAGAAGCCAGCATTAGTCTTCAATAAAGGTATGTAATACTGATTTAATTGTTAAAAAAATTATTTTTGTGAATATTTTTGTCTGGAACGGATTAATTGTATTTACATTAATTCTTATGGGAATATTAATTCGGTTAAAGGCCTATCTCCTGGAGCGGTTACGGCCGCTAACCAAGGGTCCACTGTAATTTACATTTATTCCTTATGGGAATAAATTTGTTTGGGAACAGCACTTGAACAGCATTCTGGAATGAAGAATGTTCGAAAGTTGTGGGTACACTGTACTTTTATAAGCCACACTTCCTCTAATTTCCAAACTACGAATTCTCTGCATAATATTTATTTCACACTACACATACAACCCGCACATATAAAAGAGAGGAGCTTACGACGAGTTCGACCGACTTGGACCATTTAAAAGTCACACTAACATACAGGACAGGTGGAAGGGGTATTTATAGGCAGGCAGACAGGGAAGGCCACAAGAAAGTGGGGTAATAATGGAGGTAGTAGTGGAAGGGGTAGTAGTAGTAGTGGAGTCAGTCATATTCTAGGAAAGGAGCACTGCAATGAAGCTGGCGGCCTACATGGGTTAGGACAAGAACACAGGGGGGGAAAAGGCAAATAAAATAAAAACTTTCCCTCTATGAATCTTAGCCCTGGCTTTGTCTCTGTTGATGCTTTCTTCTCCCATTACATTGTTAAATGCTCCAAACTTCAGAACACCCGTGACAACCCTGATTCCTTCCCCTTTTATCTCTTCCCCTTCTCCTCTTTCTCCTCTGGGTTTTCTTTTTTTTTCGCCTTGTATTTGTCCTTTATTTTATTTGCCTTTTCCCCCTCTGTGTTCTTGCCTAACCCATGCGGGCCACCAGCTTCATTGCAGTGCTCCTTTCCTAGAATATGACTGACTCCACTACTACTCCCCCTTCCACTACTACCTCCATTATTACCCACTTTCTTGTGCCCTTCCCTGTCTGCCTGCCTATAAATCCCCCTTCCACCTGTCCTGTGTGTTAGTGCGACTTTGTAAATGGTCCAAGTCGGACCGAACGTCGTCGTAAGCTCCTCTCTTTTTATATGTGCGGGTTGTGTGTTTTTTCCCAGTCACGGTATTGTCCCTTTTTTTTTTGTTATTTATTTACACCACACATTGCCCTTAGACACACGACATCTCCACTGCCTCCAGCCTCCTCGTAGTTTGGCATTTACAACCCATTTTTCCCACACCTATATAAGTGTTGGTACTATTATATTATCATTCCCTTCTTTGCCTCCATGGATAACGTTTTTTGTCTCCCACAGATACCTCAAAGCACCATTCACCTTTTTTTCCTTCATCAATTCTATGGTTAACCTTGCCCTTTCCCATAAACCCATCTGCTGACAAGTCAACTCCCAAATATCTGAAAAATTCACTTCTTGCAAACTCCCTCCCTCCAATGTGCTGTACATAATTGTTCTTAATCTAAATCATTTGATACCCTCACCCAACTTACTCTTATCTATGTTCACTTTCAACTTTCTTCCTTTACACACCCTCAAAACTCATCCACTAACCTTTCTAACTTTTCTTTAGAATCTACCATCTTGTCCCATTATATTTCTGCTGTAACAAAATACTTCCTGTATCTTCATTTCTATTCAATCACTACATAAAACAGAAGACATTGAATCAGTTTGAAACCAAAAGCATACTTTTGAAACTGTACCATTTTAATGGCTACCTTTCTTATTGAGCATATAAGTAAACTGCTTAAGAAATCCTGTTTAACTGAAGATTCTTGAATCAAGTTTGAAATATTAATGCATACTTTCAAATTGTCCCTCTGTTCATTTAGCTACTTCTCTTTTTTTTACTTTTAAAGAAATCCTACTAATCTATATCTAGTTCTTTTAAGTAGTCTTTAAGCATTAGTTTAAGTTTAAAATGCATTGCTTACTAGTGCCTTTCTTTTGTGCCTAACAATTTTTTATTACATGTAAACTACATTATCTTTTACTGCATAAAAAAAAATAAACATTTGAAAATTGAAAGTCTCAGCAATTATGAAATGATGCCTATTAACCCGTAAACGGTCCAAACGTGTGTATATATGTTCACTACCCCAGTCCCCCGAATATTTTGAAAAAAAAAAAAAATATCGTTTTTTTATAGAAATAGAGAGCACATTTCTAAGTGTTATAGGATAAACAAATTTTTTAGGGTCAGTACGTACTTACGAGATATGAGGCCGAGAAGTTGGCACTGGATGCTCACCTGGCGGCAACATCGGGGTCCCGCTTGCAGAAGTGTTGCCAATATACCTTTTTCGTTTTTATATTACTTTATATAATTTTTATGTTCTGATAATTACAATTTATAGTAGTTCTTTGTTCTAACACTAATATTAGGTACTGAAATTGTCACAAACACAATGACAGGTGGACAGTTACACATGCCTTGGTCATTTACTATTGTCTAGGTATATAAAGTATTTATAGGTCCCCGCAATGTATTGGATACGTGGGAGTATATAATAATAATAATAATAATAATAATAATTTAAAAATAATTGCTGATGACACTGTGCTTTTGGGAGATTCAAGAGAATTTGCAGAGAGGTTGGTGGATGAGCTTGGTAGGGTATGTAAAAGAAGGAAATTAAAAGTGAATATAAGAAAAAGTAAGGTGATGAGGATAAAAAAAAATAGATAATGGAAGATTGGATATCAGATTGGAGGGAGAAGTATGGAGGAGGTGAATGTGAGATGAATCATAGAATTAATGAGGGAAAAAAGGTGAAAATGGTTCACTTTAGGAAGCTTGTGGAGACAGAGAACTTTTTTGGGGAATGTATGGGGTATAGTTATCCAACACTCTTGTATGGGTGTGAGACATGGTTATGGGAATTTCAACAAAGGAGAAGGCTGGAGGCAGTGGAGATGTCGTGTCTAAGGGCAATTTTGGTGTGAATATAATGCAGAGAATCAAGTAGTTTTTGGGGATTAGGAGGAGGTGTGGGATTACCAAAACTATTATCCAGAGCTGAGGAGGGGGTTTTTGAGATGGTTTGGACATATAGAAAAAGGGTGGAGCAAAAAAGAATGACTTCGAGTGTATAAATCTGTAGTGGGGGAAAAGGCGGGGGGAGGGGCCGGCCTAGAAAAGGGGTTTGGGGGGAGGGGTAAAAGGGGGTTTTATGTGCAGGGGGGTTGGACTTCCAGCAAGCGTGCGTAAGCGTGTTAGATAGGAGTGAATGGAGACAAATGGCTTTTAGGACTTGACGTGCTGTTGGAGTGTAGCGAGTAACATTTATGAAGGGTTTTTAGGGAAACCGGCAGGCCGGACTTGATTCCTGGAGATTAGTAAGTTTATTCAGGTATACACAAATACATTTGCATAGATTATCATACATAGCAGTCAGAGTGACTTATTTCCATTGGGGTCCTTTTAGTACCTTAAAATTATACATTGTAGGAGATATATGTTATTATATTATAAAGGATATATGTATATGTCCCAGGAATAAGGTAAAAGAGTTATTTACATTTACATTTTGTTAGAAAAATAAAATATTCTCCTCCTTTCTGTCGCTACATTCATTAGGTACCTTTTTGGCTCTCTTCTTGAACTGGCTCATCTTGATAGGCTTTGACATGTGCAGGCAGTCTGTTCCATTCCTTTATTGCTGTACAATAAGGTGTTTGAAGCCTGGCCACTGACTGTGGGTACTACAAAATTGTGCTCTCTCCCCTAGTACTATGACTGCTTTGGTTCCCAGCCTTGACAAAATTGGCAGCAAAAATATTCTGGACACTGTTTGTAGGGAATTTTATAAACAGTGCCGGCACTCTGAAGGAGGGGTGTTAATGTTGCAGTTTTGTAGCTGTAGTGTAAGCACGCCTCTGGCAAGACAGTAATGGAGTGAATGATGATGTAAGTTTTTCTTTTCGGGCAACCCTGCCTTGGTGGGAAACGCGATGTGTTGATAAAAATAATAATAATAATAATAAGTTCCCTTGAAGCATGATGTAAGACAAGTCAGTCCACTGCTGACAGTGATAAGATAAGTGGTGACATTTGATGAGCGTAAGTGAGGTGCAGTGATAAGATAAGTGGTGACATTTGATAAGCGTAAGTGAGGTGCAGTGATAAGATAAGGGTGACATTTGATGAGCATCCCCTCTGTTTTCACTGATCACAAACATATCTGTCTGTCTGTCAAGCTCCCTGTCTGTCAAGCTGTCTGTCGAGCTCCCTGTCTGTCCATCTGCCTGGCTGTCGAGCTCCTGTCTGTCCATCTGCCTGGCTGTCGAGCTCCTGTCTGTCCATCTGCCTGGCTGTCGAGCTCCTGTCTGTCCATCTGCCTGGCTGTCGAGCTCCCTGTCTGTCCATCTGCCTGGCTGTCGAGCTCCCTGTCTGTCCATCTGCCTGGCTGTCGAGCTCCCTGTCTGTCCATCTGCCTGGCTGTCGAGCTCCTGTCTGTCCATCTGCCTGGCTGTCGAGCTCCCTGTCTGTCCATCTGCCTGGCTGTCGAGCTCCCTGTCTGTCCATCTGCCTGGCTGTCGGCTCCCTGTCTGTCCATCTGCCTGGCTGTCGAGCTCCCTGTCTGTCCATCTGCCTGGCTGTCGAGCTCCCTGTCTGTCCATCTGCCTGGCTGTCGAGCTCCCTGTCTGTCCATCTGCCTGGCTGTCGAGCTCCCTGTCTGTCCATCTGCCTGGCTGTCGAGCTCCCTGTCTGTCCATCTGCCTGGCTGTCGAGCTCCCTGTCTGTCCATCTGCCTGGCTGTCGAGCTCCCTGTCTGTCCATCTGCCTGGCTGTCGAGCTCCCTGTCTGTCCATCTGCCTGGCTGTCGAGCTCCTGTCTGTCCATCTGCCTGGCTGTCGAGCTCCTGTCTGTCCATCTGCCTGGCTGTCGAGCTCCCTGTCTGTCCATCTGCCTGGCTGTCGAGCTCCCTGTCTGTCCATCTGCCTGGCTGTCGAGCTCCCTGTCTGTCCATCTGCCTGGCTGTCGAGGCTCCCTGTCTGTCCATCTGCCTGGCTGTCGAGCTCCCTGTCTGTCCATCTGCCTGGCTGTCGAGCTCCCTGTCTGTCCATCTGCCTGGCTGTCGAGCTCCCTGTCTGTCCATCTGCCTGGCTGTCGAGCTCCCTGTCTGTCCATCTGCCTGGCTGTCGAGCTCCTGTCTGTCCATCTGCCTGGCTGTCGAGCTCCCTGTCTGTCCATCTGCCTGGCTGTCGAGCTCCTGTCTGTCCATCTGCCTGGCTGTCGAGCTCCTGTCTGTCCATCTGCCTGGCTGTCGAGCTCCCTGTCTGTCCATCTGCCTGGCTGTCGAGCTCCTGTCTGTCCATCTGCCTGGCTGTCGAGCTCCCTGTCTGTCCATCTGCCTGGCTGTCGAGGCTCCCTGTCTGTCCATCTGCCTGGCTGTCGAGCTCCTGTCTGTCCATCTGCCTGGCTGTCGAGCTCCTGTCTGTCCATCTGCCTGGCTGTCGAGCTCCCTGTCTGTCCATCTGCCTGGCTGTCGAGCTCCTGTCTGTCCATCTGCCTGGCTGTCGAGCTCCCTGTCTGTCCATCTGCCTGGCTGTCGAGCTCCTGTCTGTCCATCTGCCTGGCTGTCGAGCTCCCTGTCTGTCCATCTGCCTGGCTGTCGAGCTCCCTGTCCATCTGCCTGGCTGTCGAGCTCCTCTGTCCATCTGCCTGGCTGTCGAGCTCCTCTGTCCATCTGCCTGGCTGTCGAGCTCCTCTGTCCATCTGCCTGGCTGTCGAGCTCCCTGTCCATCTGCCTGGCTGTCGAGCTCCTGTCCATCTGCCTGGCTGTCGAGCTCCCTGTCCATCTGCCTGGCTGTCGAGCTCCTGTCCATCTGCCTGGCTGTCGAGTCTCTGTCCATCTGCCTGGCTGTCGAGCTCTCTGTCCATCTGCCTGGCTGTCGAGCTCCTGTCCATCTGCCTGGCTGTCGAGCTCTCTGTCCATCTGCCTGGCTGTCGAGCTCCTGTCCATCTGCCTGGCTGTCGAGCTCTCTGTCCATCTGCCTGGCTGTCGAGCTCTCTGTCCATCTGCCTGGCTGTCGAGCTCTCTGTCTGTCAAGCTCTCTGTCTGTCAAGCTCTCTGTCTGTCAAGCTCTCTGTCTGTCAAGCTCTCTGTCTGTCAAGCTCTCTGTCTGTCAAGCTCTCTGTCTGTCAAGCTC
Source organism: Cherax destructor (assembly GCA_009830355.1). Lineage (NCBI taxonomy): Eukaryota > Metazoa > Arthropoda > Malacostraca > Decapoda > Parastacidae > Cherax > Cherax destructor. The sequence continues at coordinate 20,939 of WNWK01015021.1, forward strand.
TCTGTCTGTCAAGCTCTCTGTCTGTCAAGCTCTCTGTCTGTCAAGCTCTCTGTCTGTCAAGCTCTCTGTCTGTCAAGCTCTCTGTCTGTCAAGCTCTCTGTCTGTCAAGCTCTCTATCTGTCCGTCTAGCTCTCCCGTCTCAGAGAGATCCACTCCTGAACCAACATGTCTGGTTCCTTAGCAAGTGTAAATACGTATTTGCCAGTCATGTTTACACATACGTATCTACAAGCGGAGTATAGCACTTTGTCTGGATTTTTTGGGTTATCCTATGAAATTTACACTATGTATAATTGTATTTGTGTACCTGTGAGACAGAGATAGACAGAGTCAGATAGAGAGAGATAGACAGGCATAGGTTATAAGACATTCTGAAAGGATGTTGCACAAATGTTGCACATGGGTTATTATCAAGGTTTTTGATATTTCCTCAACCACTTATGGCCACATCCACCTCAGAGCCACTAAACTCGGAGTCAACATCACTTTCCCCTTAAAATGGGAGAGTTAATACTACATGAAATCAGTGAATCCCATGTGTTTGCCGTGCTGTTTGCTCTAGCTGGCACTCAATTGAACTGGTGCTCCCACAAGGTACAGTGGTACCTCGACTTACGATATTTTTCATTCCAGAATACTGTTCAAGTGCCATTACCAAACGAATTTATCCCTTAAGGAATGATATAAAATAGACTAGTCCTTTTATATCCCCAAAATTACACTTACAAAAGCGTTTAAAAAAATAAACTTACATAACAGGGCGAGTTTGGGGACCATCGTAAGTCGAGGTACCACTGTACTAAGTGTTCCCAGATTTTTAATACAGTGCACACCAAGGGCTAAGACCCATTCTATGCTGACCAGGCATCTAAGACCAATCGTGCCAAATTTGGACGCAGGAAAAATAAAACGTAAATATACATTTGGGGCAGTAGCAGTACTAACATATACATGTATATACGTTTGGACCATTTACGGGTTAAGTTTATTTGCTTATGATTGAGTTTAAGATTATCTCGAAAGCTGGCTATGTCAACTAAGCCAATATATCAGCTAATCACAAGTTTACAGCTTACCATTCACACTTATCAACTTCCTGTGAATCAAAGCTGAATCCTGGGAACCCATCACTATACTGCTGACTGGAGGATGGCATCTGCCAAGCCAACGCAAAGACAGCATCCTCTTACAGTGCTCCTGCAAAAATAAATTATTAATGTGTTATTCACATATACATACAGTATACAATACATAGTATTTAACCCTTTGACTGTTTGGGTCGTATATATACGTCTTACGAGCCACTGTTTCTGACGTATATATACACTCAAAAATTCTAGCGGCTTCAATCAATGGCATGATCTCTTTCTTTGTTGCAGCAACATGCGAGAACATATCCGTGTTGCCTTCCTTCACTTTAACAACCCAAATTCTTAATTCATCTCTCAGAGCATTAATTTTGTTAATTCTGTCAGCAGCACCCCTGGGCACTATCAGTGTAGGTCACTTTCATGTATGATTAATTTTGCTTCTCTGAATCATACATGAAAGACCAACTCTGTCAACACTGTTTACAGGCCCACCATGATAAGATTTTCTTCGGATTTTTAACCCCAGAGGGTTAGCCACCCAGGATAACCCACAAAAGTCAGTGCATCATCGAGGACTGTGTCTTATTTCCATTGGGGTCCTTAATCTTGTCCCCCCGGATGAGACCCACACCAGTCGACTAACACCCCAGGTACCTATTTGCTGCTAGGTGAACATAACAGGTGTAAGGAAACACGTCGAAATGTTTCCACCCGCTGGGAATCGAACCCGAGCCCTCTGTGTGTGAAGCGAGAGCTCTAGCCACCAGGCCACCATAGCAGTAACCAACATCTTCCCACAAAAAAAACAGCTTTTACAGTATTTCCAAAGTTTTCTATAGTATTTCCAGTCTTAAACTGTTTGCTACCCAACCTAGACACCGTTACTACATGACATCAGCATAGATCATCACATCTGGTTTAGAAATACACGTAAGCAAACGCAAACACTAGGACATATTTATTAGAAAATGTTTCAGTCCTGTGATCTGGATCACTTCTAACATACAGAGGTTAAAAGACAATGTATATACGTATATAGGCTGAGTGAGGTGTGAGTGACATATGGTGACCTGAAGAACGCCATACTGGGATGAGGGCAGGTAGACAACATGATCACGTGACTCCCTGCCTATATATACAGCCTCTCCTCACTTAGCGAAGTACTCGCTAACTGACTTGAACTTACGACGGGCTCTCTGACCAGTATGCATACCTTAATGGACCCCAATGGAAATAAGTCACTCTGTCTGACTTTTGGGTTATCCTAGGTTTTCTACACATATGCTGCTATGTATGATAATCTATGTAACTGTATTTGTGTATAACTGAATAAACTTACTTACTTACTTACTTAATAATGTACGTATATTAGTGCTGATTTCTGTTTATTACAATATACAATACACTACTGTATAAACATTTAAAAATATACCAGAAATGTTGTAAATGGTGCAAAGGTGACATTAAAACAATGTCAAAGATTGTTGACACAAACCCACTACCATCATAGTATGCTCCTCACTTAGCGACGTATTCATTTGCCGACGTGATCTTAGGAACGGAACTCAGTGTTAAGTGAGGAGAGGCTGTACTGTCTTTTTAACCTCTGTATATTAGATGTGATCAAGGTCCCAGGACCAAAACATTTTCTAAGTGTTTGCTTATGTGTCTTTCTAAACCAATTTGTCGTATCTATTACAGTGGACCCCCGCCTAACGAGCAAAATTCATTCCAGAAGCCTGCTCAAGTGCCATTACGAGCAATTTACCCCCTTAAGAAAAAATGTCAAGTAGGTTAGTCCATTTGAGACCCCAAAATACACTTACAAAAGTACTTACAACATTATACTTACATAATTGTACGATTTCCGGGGTGTGCGTTAGGCGGGGTCCACTGTATTAAAGTTTATATCATCATCATGTCTCCACCAGGGAATACTGCAGGAGGCCTACCTGCCTGCTTATTTATATGCCCAACTATGTAATTCTAAATATTATCCATTGTGTTATTTCTAATGTTACTCCACTTTATTCTCACCTGACCTATTGAACTATAAGAGATAAAACAAGATTTTGTTTGGATTTTTAACCCCAGAGTGTTAGCCACCCAGGATAACCCAAGAAAGTAAGTGCATCATTTTTGAGTATCTTATTTCCATTGGGGTCCTGCAATCTTGTACCCCAGGATGTGACCCACACCAGTCCACTAACATTCAGGTACCTACTTACTGTTAGGTGAACAGGGACAGAAGGTGTAAGGAAACAAAATGTTTCCACCATTGCCGGGGACTGAACCACCGACACTCAGTGTGTGTGGCGAAAGTGTTGCCTACCAAGCTACTGCTTACCCTAGTTCTCTGTATTCTTTATTACCCATAATGATATTCCAACCTGTAATCCTTACAATGTGATAAATGTTCAATACAGTAGGGTCCCACTTATACAGCAGGTTAGGTTCCAGGCTACTGCCGTAAAGTGGAAATCGCAGTAAAGTGGAACACCCTTTTTTTTTTCCACTTATAAATGCATATAAATATTAGATAACAGGTTTACAATAACATATGTTAAGTTAGCAATAGAAGAACTAGGCATTAAAAAACATAAAAAGTAAAATATACACACAGTACACTTGTTAAGATAAGATAAGATTTATTTGGATTTTTAACCCGGAGGTTAGCCACCAGGATAACCCAAGAAAGTCAGTGCGTCATCGAGGACTGTGTTATTTCCATTGGGGTCCTCAATCTTGTCCCCAGGATGCGACCCACACCAGTCGACTAACACCCAGATACCTATTTGGTGATAGGTGAACATGACAACAGGTGTAAGGAAACACGTCGAAATGTTTCCACCCCGCCGGGAATCGAACCCGGGCCCTCCGTGTGTGAAGCGAGAGCTTTAGCCACCAGGCCACCGGGGCCCTGGTGAATGTGTGAGAGGTGAGTGGCAGTGTAAAAGTTTATGTATGTCAGTAATAAGTCACTGACTTTTTTTGGGTTATCCTAAGTTCTCTACACATTTGCTGCTATATGAATAAACAAACTTACTTATTTACTAGTGGTCACTGGTGTAGCCCTTTTAATTTCCTGCAACACTTTCTCCTTATTGTTCACAACTGTACTGTTTGACGAGACAAACCAAGCTTACGTGCTATCTCAGCCATCGACATACCTTGTTAGTAAGTTTATTCAGGTGTACAGTGGACCCCCGAGTTTCGTAAAACTTCACTCCTGAAGTCTGCTCAAGTGCCATTACCGAGCAATTTACTCCCTTAAGGAAAAATTTCACGTAGGTTAGTCTATTTCAGACCCCCAAAAATACACTTCCACAAGAACTTACAAAATTATACTTACATAATTGCACGATTTCGGGTATTCGTTAACCGAGGGTCCACTGTACACAAATACAGTTGTACATAGATTATCATACACAGCAGCATGTGGTGTATGTATCATGTTGTGTGTTAGGTAACTTGTTTCTTATATAATTTTGAAAAAAATGTCATAGATGGATTAATGGAAAAGTCTATACTAGTAGTATGTCACCAATGTCTGCTAAGCCTGTATAACATGTACTTGTAGAAATAAAGATATTATACAGTGGAACCCCGGTTTTCGCACGCACCGGATATCAGACTTTTCTGTTTTAGAACACTTTTTTGTGCTAAATTTTGCTTTGAATTTCGGACCTTGTCCTGGGAATCGCATGTATCAGACGCGTCCACCTGCCGGGACGTCGCCTCAGTCAGTTGAGTGAGCATTCCTCCGAAACATTTTGCAATTTTTGTGCTTGTTTATTGATTACGACTGCGAAATAAGCCACCATGGGCCTATAGAAAGTTCCTAGTGCCAGCCCTTTGGTAAAGGGCTGAGAGAGAGGAGAATGTGCCTTCTTAAGTGATTCTACGATATGTACGATACTAAAGCAGCAGGAGTTGATAAAGGCTATAGCGGCAGCCAGCGATAAAGTGTAGCATTAACAGTGTAGCAAGTAAGTTAAGCGATTAAGCGATAGAGAAAGGATGACACGAAACTAACTCCTCCAATGTTGTTGGAGGTATATAGGAGCCATTGACAACATACTACCGCCCTGCCTATCTTCCACAACCCCAAACCTCTGCCAGCATCTCCTCAAGGTAAGTGTGTACTATAGTATACTACATACAATAACCACTTTATTTCTTTACATTCTTACCTGGAGTTTACCTGGAGAGAGTTCCGGGGGTCAATGCCCCTGCGGCCCGGTCTGTGACCAGGCCTCATGGTGGATCAGAGCCTGATCAACCAGGCTGTTACTGCTAGCCACACGCAGTCCAACGTACGAACCACAGCGCGGCTGGTCAGGTACCGACTTTAGGTGCCTGTCCAGTGCCTGCTTGAAGACAACCAGGGGTCTATTGGTAATCCCCTTATGTATGCTGGGAGGCAGTTGAACAGTCTTGGGCCCTGACACTTATTGTGTTGTCTCTAAACGTGCTAGTGGCACCCTTGCTTTTCATTGGGGGGATGTTGCATCGTCTGCCGAGTCTTTTGCTTTTGTAGGGAGTGACTCTCGTGTGCAAGTTTGGTACTAATCCCTCTAGGATTTTCCAAGTGTATATAATAATGTATCTCTCCTGCCTGCGTTCTAGGGAGTACAGGTTTAGGAACTTCAAGCGTTCCCAGTAATTGAGGTGGTTTATCAGTTATGCGTGCTGTGAAGGTTCTCTGCACATTTTCTAGGTCAGCAATTTCACCTGCCTTGAAAGGTGCTGTTAGTGTGCAGCAATATTCCAGCCTAGATAGAATAATACCTTAGTATTATATTATAAAGAAGATAATATCTTATTATACTATAAAGGAGATAATATCTTGTTATTATACTGTAAAGAAGATATACTAGGAATAAGATAAAATGAGTTATTTATATTTACACGTGTGTTAGCTAAAAATAAATCATTCTCCTCCCTTTCTGTCGCTACATTCATTAGGCACCTTTTGGCTCTCTTCTTGAACTGGGTAATGCTAGGACTAACTCTGACATGTGCAGGCCGTCTGTTCCATTCCTTTACTGCTGTACAATAAAAGGTGTTTGAAGCCTGGTCACTGACTGTGGGTATTACAAAGTTGTGCTCCCCCCCTAGTACTATGATTACTTTTGCTCCCATCCAGTAGTATTATGAGTGAAGAAGCCACTTGTGGCAAAATGTTTCCTCAGTAAATGTCTTGAGCTGTTAAACTGTGTTAATTGTACTTGTGTATACCTGTACCTAAGTAAAGTTGCTTAATACCGACTGTCAACTGCTGTGGGTCGCACCCTGGATGGGGTGTGACAGACCCTCGCCGTGTGAAGCGAGAGCTTTAGCGATCAGGCCAGGGTTAATAATCTGAATAAAGTTTCCTGCTATACATTCAAAGCGTAAATAAAAACTTAAATCCGCTATTATTATTCCATTCACAGGGAGCGCTAAACCCGCAAGTGTTATGGAAGCTGGGCGAATGGGTGACATTTAAGTTCGATCTAAGGAAAGTGTAGGTCTAATTCTTTGGATCCTACGTGGTAAAATAACCCACGAAATGTTGTGCATAACCATGGACTTTCTGCATGCATTCAAGTGTTACCCATTTCTGTAAAAAAAACATTGTATTGTGTTGAAATATTATTATAATAATCATGGGGAAGCGTTAAACCAGTAGGATTATACAGCGCCTGTGGGGGAATGTGGAAAATATTCAGGCTTAAGGGAACTGGAGCACAAATCCAGTTCCCTACATCAAGAGCCCCTCACCAGCGTCAAGGTACCTCTCTTGAGGGGTCGTGTGGAAATAAACTTTGACTTTGACACAATGTCCACCTCCTCAGTGCAGTTATAAATAGACCCGTGTGTGCACTACCTGGGTTATTACACCCGCTGGTGAGCACCTGTGTCACCTCAACACATTTTTCCCATAATTAACGCATGTCATAAGCTACCAAGAGAGAAAAGATGTAACATATCTACCTTAGAAGTGACTACAAACGAGGTTATATGGTGTTGCTGCAAGAGAGTGTTGAAGGCAGGCAGAGCAGCAGCCACTAACTCCTCCACCTGCAACACTAACTATATCATTATATTACAGTCAATATTATATCTCATATAGAGCACACACACTCACAACAATTATATTACTTTCACATTTAATACTAGCTATTGAGTTAATGAAAACTCAAAATAAAGTAAGTCTTATCATGATTCGAAAAACAAAATTCGAAGTGTTCAATTTTTATTTCATTATTATTATTATTAATTACTATTGATTATCATCATCAATATTGTGAAAATTATTATTATTTGAGCAAATCACCTGCATTAGGCTTACAGGGCATTACCTGAATTACACTGTAACAATTTTTGTTCCTGGAAAGTAAGTGTTATTTTCCAACTCGTTTTATTGCAAAACAATAGAAAATGCCCATTATTCCCTTTAAACTTTGCTTGTGTGGCTTAAAGGATGATTTTTTGACAAAAAGTGGCTAAATTTCAATCTGATCTTCTCTTTAACGTTAATGCAAATAACTCGGTTACCTTATTGCTTGTATATCTCCTTTTATTGTTATTAGTTTTCCCAGTTGAGTTACTTAGCTGTTTTAGCTTTTAAGGTTTAAATAATAAGATATTACAATTATCCCAATGGCAATAAGTCACTTTGACTTTTTTTGGGTTATCCTAGGTAAGTAAGTTTATTCAGGTATACACAAATACAGTTACATAGATTATTATATATAGCAGCATATGTGTAGAGAACCTAGGATAACCCAAAAAAAAAAATCAGAATGAGTAACTTATTTCCATTGGGGTCCTTTACTAATTTACACATATGTTACTTAGTATGATAATTTGTGTAACTGTATTTATGTGTACCTGTACTGACCCGTCACTGGCTCCCGGAGTTTGTATGGTGGTCAGTGGTCACAAGTGGTCATACGATCCTGAGCTGCTTTAGGGATTAGTGTGGAGGGTTACAAAGCCAAGGCTTGCTTCTGCAGTGTTTTAATATCTGAGGTTAGAGTGTTGAAGGAGGAGGTCCTACTTCTCCATGAGGAAATTAGGAGGCTGAAGGTTCACCTCGATGGGTTTGGGAGTGAGTGTGAGGCGGCTGGAGTGGGTATACCTGGAAAGGGTTTTGGGGGTCAACGCCCCTGCGGCTCGGTCTGAGACCAGGCCTCGTGGTGGATCAGGGTCTGATCAACCAGGCTGTTACACAACCCAGGGCAACATGGGTTTAGAGCAGATCGCTCCTGCCTGTTCCAACTACTAGACCACTCTGACAAGGTCCTGGATGCTCTAGAAGACAAACAAAAAGCAGATTTTTGTATACACAGACTTTGCAAAAGCCTTTGACAAATGTGACCATGGTGCAATAGCGCACAAAATTCGTGATAAAGGAATGACAGGAAAAGTTGGTAGATGGATCTATAATTTCCTAACAAATAGAACATAAAGTGTAGTAGTAAACAGAGTAAAGTCTATAAATTAGACACATACGCAACACGGGTATCTTTATTGAGGAAACGTTTCGCCACACAGTGGCTTCATCAGTCCACACAAAGGAGAATCGTGAAGAACAGGAGGAGTTTGAGGTGGTCAGTCCCTCAACCTAGAGTCGATGTTGTCAGTCCATCAATCTTGAACAGAATACAGCATATGTGCTAGGAAGCAGCTTATATACCGAAGGCAGGAGAGGTGCAGAAGTCGTAGGTGGTGTCACATTTGTACAAGAGTGGTATACAATACCGACATTTGTCCAGTGTGGAAGTAGGTCGTGCCCAAGGGTTGGGCAAGTGAAGAATTCCCTGTATTAAGATCCCAAGTTGTTGCTGTGTCAGACAGGATGTAAATGAATGGTTCAGAGAACCGACAAGTTGATAAATTAGACACATATGCAACACTTGGGTATCTTTATTGAGGAAACGTTTCGCCACACAGTGGCTTCATCAGTCCATACAAGGAGAATCGTGAAGAACAGGAGGAGTTTGAGGTGGTCAGTCCCTCAAATGGACTGACAACATCGACTCCTGTTCTTCACGATTCTCCTTTTATGGACTGATGAAGCCACTGTGTGGCAAACTTTCCTCAATAAAGATACCCAAGTGTTGCATATGTGTCTAATTTATCAACTTGTAGGTTCTCTGAACCATTCATTTACAGAGTAAAGTCTGAGGCGGCTACGGTGAAAAGCTCTGTTCAACAAGGCACAGTACTCGCTCCTATCCTGTTCCTCATCCTCATATCTTACATAGACAGAGATGTAAGCCACAACAACGTGTCTTCCTTTGCAGATGACACCCGAATTTGCATGACAGTGTCCTCCGCTGAAGACACTGCAAGTCTCCAGGCGGACATCAACCAAATTTTTAAATGGGCCGCAGAAAACAATATGAAGTTCAATGATGAGAAATTTCAATTACTCCGATATGGAAAACGTGAGGAAATTAAAACTATATCGGAGTATAAAACAAATTCCAACCACACAAAACCGTCTCCTGGTAGTGATAATGTCAGAGAATCTCACTTTCAAAGATTACAATGTTGTATCAATCACATCCGCTAGAAAAATGACAGGATGGATAATGAGAACCTTCAATTTTCAGGGATGCCAAGCCCATGATGAGACTTTTCAGGTCGCTTGTTCTATCTAGGCTGGAATATTGCTGCACACTAACAGCACCTTTCAAGGCAGGTGAAAATGCTGACCTAGAAAATGTACAGAGAACCATGGCACACATAAATGCGATAAAACATCTCAATTACTGGGAACGCTTGAAGTTCCTCAACCTGTACTCCCTAGAACGCAGGCGGGAGAGATACATGATTATATAATTATGTACCTCTGTAATCTTTTGACTACCGCCCACAGGATGGGTATGGGGTGCATAATAAAGATATCAAACTAACTGAAAAATACGGGTATTTTCCCGAAAGTTATACTGGATAAACTTTCCAATGTGAATAGGTATCATTCATGTGTTGATGTTGGTTTAAAATTTAACTGATTGTAAAAGAGAACCAACAGAAGGGTCTTAGCGCATGCGCGGAGGGACCACCCTATTATAGTGGTTTCCCGGACTTGATGTCCCTCATTATACACTGAGAACGATTACGACGCTTCCTGTTGTGAAGTAGGGCCACTAATTCCGTTTCTGCCTTCGTAAACGCCAAATTCCTGACCTCATTTTAGCCAGATACCCACGCCATTTGGGTATACCCACACGATTCACCCATTTCAGGTCACGTGAGATCGGTCTAAATGTATCAGGCTGTTGGGGCTTAGGGATAGGCACAATGAGACTATTGGTCCAGGAAGTAGGAAGAACTCCCTCAATGTAACTGGTATGGGAGTTCTTCGCACGGATGTTGAAGCTTGAGGAACTGAGTGCACACTGCCTGTGGCACACCTGACAGCTGCCTCGCAGTCGAACTCCACGGTGCTATCCCTGCAGTGGAAGTTCCCGTGAGCCCGGCACACCCTGTGCCATCGCTGACATCGTGAGCTGGGAGGGAAAAAGTACCCTCTACAGTTGGGGTGGTGCTGGGAGGGGGGTGAGGGGCACTTCCCCGATTGAACACATGTCAACCTCATGGCCCAGTCCCAAGGACCACGGAGGTTTTACGGAATGTCGTCTCCTAAATCGGGACAAACTAAGTGTTACGCCATTTGCTCATTTCTAGAACGAAATGATGTGTATTAATGTTTGTTTTGGTTTTTTCACTTAATATTATATTAAGGAGTATTTCCATTAATAGCTAAAATGGATTTACTCGACTTTATAATATTATCTGGCCCCAAATTGTTTAGCTTTGTACATAGGTAGGATGTTGTAATATTGTAAACTGCTGGTGCGGCTGGTTAAGTACCAGCAGACACTTTGAGCTACAAACCGAGTTTAGGTCAGCTGGTAAAGCCTTACCTTGGATAGTTCATACCTTCCTCTGGTCTAGGAAGGGACTAGTGGAGAATCTGTCTTCAAGACTCCCTACTCTCCCCCCAGCAGTGCCCAGGAGTTATTGGAAACCCTTGAATAAGTGAATATCTATCTGAGACGGTGGATGAATATATTGGTCTGAATAGGCGGATGAAAAACTCTTGAAGACAATGAGAATAAGTGAACAGTTATTTGCTTCAGCGTGGTGTTAAGGCTTGGAAAATGCACGTGTCTGTACATATATTTGAATATACCTTTTGACTCATTGTGAAAGAGTCTAATAGCGCTCGGCCTAGAGCAGTTTGTGAATGTTTAACTTATTATAGTGATAATAAGGTTAATGATATGTTTTACTCAGTGTGCGAAATGAGTATTAATTATTAAAACTGTTAATAAAACTAACAAACTAGAAAGATTCCTTTTTCCTCCATATGTGAGCCCTGTTACGAGAGAGATCTGTTCTTTTCTCAATTTTGTTACGAGAAGCACTACCTCTAAGTGATTTACCGGTTAGGCCCGTAACAAGTGGGGGCCTGTCCGGGAGCTTACTCTTTAATCCAAGATGCTGGAGGAGACATAGGCCTTGAGGAATAAGTGCTCGTCCCACGAAAGGAAGCTACTGTCTCGACACCCATAGTCGACAATGGAGGCCCAAATACAAAAGTTATTATGTGAGTTAACTTTGGATGATTTGGAGTCTTTAAAACTTCAGAACTGCTGGCAAATTGCTGTACGCCTAGGAGTGAAGTATAATAGATATTACACCGCCGAGACCACTCGATCTATTTTAAGGAACATGTTGTTTCCCGAACGGGGAGAAGTGGATAACCTTCAAGATACTGTTGAGGCAAGTCTAATATCTCAGAGTGAAGACTTAGAACAACCACTTGAAGCAGCAGGACCTGATCCTGGTGGCCTTCCAACTTCCCTACCTTCTGGGGATGTGGCTGAGCCTGAAGATAAGGGAACATCTGGTGAACTTACATTCCTGGGAGAGGTGCCTGAAATTGGGGCAACTAGTCGCCCAGTTTCCGATCCTGATCCACTAGAGGTACCCGGCTTGGGTGCTCGACCCAAGGAAAGACGGGGAAACGTCTATCCCCTAACTCCTCCACTGCCTTCTGGTCCCATATCCCATATCCAGTTCGAAAGGATGGAGCGCCTTATTCTTTTGCAAACGGCCCAAATAGAAGCCCAAAGGAAGCTGAATGCAGAAGAATTTGAAAGGGACAACATACGCTACGAGCGTCAGCGGCAAAGAGAAGAAGTTGTGAGACCCAAGGCCTCCGAAAGTGCTTTCGACATCCATAAAGCAGCATCTTTGGTGCCCAAGTTTTTTGAGTCTGATCTGGACACCTATTTCGATACCTTTGAAAATCAGGCTCGGGCTATGCAGTGGCCCCAGAAGTTCTGGGCTATCTTGTTGCATACGACGCTGACTGGAAAAGCTCGGGAATGTACAGCGTCTTTGCCTTATGAAAAATACGCTCAATATGACTCTGTGAAAAAGGTCATCCTGGAAACATATGACCTACTTCCTTTGAGCTACCAGCAAGCCTTCCGTAATTTGCAGAGGTTACCAGGACAAACTTGGGTGGACTTTGCCAGGCAGAAGCAGATAGCATTTGAGAGGTGGCAAAGAGCCTCACAAAGCAACACCATAAGCAGTCTGACCCAATTAATATTACAAGAGGACTTCTATAATTCTATATCAGGAGATTTGCGGAAGTTCCTGATCGACCGTCAGACTCCTGATGTGTTAGAAACCGCTGCTCTGGCCGATCGCTACGAGATCTCCAACCAGTTGATCCGCGATAGAACATCCAGAGTGGAAGCAGTAAAATCGAGCCAGAAGGTTCAACCAGTTAAGTCGAGAATAGAACCTCGCCAAGGGTTTCCTTCAACAGCAGTAACCTCTCGTCCCCTATATAAGCCTATTAATGATGTCAGGTTTGCACCACGACAAAAACGGGAGATGTATAAAGCCCGGAAGAATTTATCCTGCACCTATTGCCAAAGAGAAGGTCATGGACGAAACCAATGTTATCAGCTGGAAAGGGACATGAGGTATAAAAATCGGGAAGGTGCCCCTATACAGATGGTGTCTTCAATATCCCAGACACAGGAAGGCCTACAGACAGATGTAGGACCGGCAGGAACGAAGTTTGCTTCACTGAGATGACCAGAGACGATGGCCATATCAGAACAAGAAATTGAAAAGGCGATGAGCCCATATTTTTCAGAAGGAAAAGCGGGTATTGACGAGTGTCAAGTGGTATCTATTAAGACTTATAGGGATACAGGGAGTTACTTGACATTATTAAAGAAGGGAATCCTCCCTCTATCTGACCATACTTATACGAAGATAGACGGACTTCTGGAGGCTTATGGAGGAGCTGTCTCCAGAGTTCCCCTCCATAGGATATACCTAGACATAAGTGGCTATAAGGGATATGCGGCGGTCGGCATATCAGACGAAGGATTCCCAATTAAGTCTGCTGACCTACTGATAGGTAATGACTTAAGCTGTGAAGGGATCAAGAAAGAACCTTTGGTGATAGAGAATACCTCTGGGGAGGATTATGTGATTGAGGCTTATAAGAAGGACCTATCATTATTTCCACTGGGCGCTGTCACTAGATCCATGGCTCCCCGAGTGCCTCCTGAATCACCGGAGGAAGAAGTGGGCAATGCTGATCTGGGTTTGGACCTGTTGTTCAGTACCACCCACTGGCCCAAGCCCGCGGCTACAGTGTCTGTCGGACAAGATTCAAGTTTAGATTCCTTGTGTGCTAAAAAGTTTGAGCCGAAAGATCTAATTCAAGCTCAGTTGGAAGATCCCTCGTTGGAGAGTATAAGGAAGTTAGCGATAATGGAAGATGAGGCTGAGAAACTAGAGGACTGTGTTTATTCAAGTAGTGGTATACTTATGAAGAAATCCACCAGAAAAGATTCTCCAGATGCATCTTTTGCCAAGACCAAGCATGTATTAATCCTTCCTAGGGTTTATCGCGATCTTGCACTGGAGGTCGCCCATAACAGTCCGATGGGAGGACACCTAGGAGTAAGGAAGACAATTGTAAAGTTGTCAAAATACTTTTTGGCCTAGAATGCGGGAAACTGTGGTGGAACACTTTCGTAGTTGCCGGGTCTGTCAGACCGTCGGCAAACCTACTCATACCCCGCTTCCGGCACCTCTCCACCCTATCATCTCAGATGGTGAGCCGTTTTCCCGCCTGATTATAGATTGTGTAGGTCCGCTCCCCAGGACCAAGGCGGGAAATCAATATCTATTCACTATAATGGATTCTGCCACTCGATATCCCGAGGCCATCCCCATGAGGAGAATAAATGCTCGCGCAATAGTCCGTGCTTTGATAAGGTTTTTCTCACAGGTAGGGTTGCCCCGAGAAATCCAATCTGATCAGGGCTCTACCTTCACCTCCAAAACCTTCAAGGAGGCTATGTCACGCCTGGGGATAAAATCTATCCTCGCTACGAGTTATAGACCCCAGTCTCAAGGAGCTTTAGAACGGTTCCATCAAACGTTAAAAGTAATGATGCGTTCTTACTGTGAACAGTTTAGTAAAGACTGGGATGAGGGCATTCCTTTCCTTCTCCTGGCAGTAAGGGAGAGTGAGCAGGAAAGTTTGGGGTATAGCCCTTTTGAATTGATATATAGTTATAATGTACGTGGACCTCTCGCAGTGTTGAGAGATGTATGGACCGGAAGGCGTACGCCGTCGGTTCAGGTATGTCCAGCTTTGATGCAGGAACACCTAACTTTCACTAGGAATTTAGCCGCAAAGAACTTGAAGGAAGCCCAGGCTAAAATAAAGCTACGGCACGATAAACATGCGGCACCTCGCTCTTTCAACATAGGAGATAAAGTATTGGCTCAGAAATTCATGCCTGGACATGCATTGAAACCAAGATATGAGGGACCTTTGGAAGTCATTAAAAAACTAAGTGAAGTTAATTACCTGGTTCGTACGCCAGGGAAAAGAAAATCGGACCATGCATACCATGTTAATCAGTTGAAGAGATATTATGTCGGGTTAGCCCCGACCGCTGCCATTCTCTTAGAATCCCGGGAAGAAGTAGAGGATTTGGAGGACTGCTCCAAAGGAATCGAAATCCGTCTTAGAAATACTCAAGTTCTACGATCCCTGGACGATTTTTTGCAAGATCTGACCAGCGACCGGGCCAAAGAAGTGAAGTGTATGATATTGAAATACCCATCTTTGTTTGGTGATATACCTAAGCGCTGTACGTTGGGAACACACGACGTGGATGTCCAAGGAGCCACGCCCATCAAGCAATCTCCTTATCGCTTAAGCCCAATAAAACACCGAGCATTAAGGGATGAAATTGACTTTTTACTGACCCATGGGCTAATTGAAAGGAGCAAAAGTCCGTGGGCCTCTCCTTGTGTGTTGGTCCCGAAGTCAGACGGTACATATCGTATGTGCACTGATTATAGAAAAGTGAATTCAGTTACAGTTCCAGATGGGTACCCTTTGCCGAGGGTGGATGATTTAATTGACAGGGTTGCCGGAGCCCAGTATGTGAGCCGGCTGGACCTACTGCGAGGTTACTATCAAGTGCCCCTAACAAACCGTGCTCAGGACATATCAGCATTCACGATACATGGGGGCTTGTTCAATTACTTGGTTACCCCATTCGGGTTGTGCAACGCAGCTTCTACTTTTCAGCGGCTCATGAATGACCTTACTTATAACCTTGAGGGGGTAGAAGCCTACCTCGACGATTTAGTAGTTATTAGTGATGATTGGAGTTCACATTTAAACCGTCTGGAGGCTCTTTTAGGAAATTAGATACTTATAACTTTACTATCAATTTGGCCAAATGCAAATTCGGGCAAGCTAGGATAAGGTATTTGGGGTTTAATATAGGTCAGGAACGGTGGCACCCGTCAATGCAAAAGTGAGAGCCATTTCAGATTTTCCTATACCACAAGATAGAAAAGGGGTACAGAGATTTTGGGAATGGCTGGGTACTATAGAAGATTCTGCCCAAATTTCTCACACGTGGCGGCCCCCCTTTTTGAGCTGACTAGCTCTAAAATTAAGTTTATTTGGTCTAAGGAATGTAATTTGGCTTTCATCAGGTTAAAGCGATTGTTGAATTCTTCTCCAGTGTTGAAAAGCCCTGATTTTAACTGTCCTTTCTTGTTACATATAGACGCCAGCAGTTATGCTGTTGGATCAGTGTTGCTGCAGTCGTCCCAATCTTCTGATCTTCTTCATCCGATTTGCTATTACTCCTCTACCTTAAAGCCCCACCAAAGAGATTATGCCACTGTTGAAAAAGAAGCCCTAGCCTTGGTTCTCTCCCTAGAGCATTTTGAAGTTTACTTGGGAACATCTCCCACCAGATCACGGTATACTCCGATCATAACCCTTTAACATTTATTAATACCATGAAATCTAAGAATGCCAGAATACAAAGATGGGCCCTTAGATTACAGCCTTTTCCATTAAAATTCTTCATATAAAGGGCAAATATAATGTGATTGCGGACGCATTGTCCCGTCCTTAAGACTAGTATGATTTTACGCTGTCAATGCTCTAATTTATGCCTAATAGTTCCTGTTTTTTCGCCTACAGTTATGTGGGGGAGTAATACCAATTACAGTTTAGTAATGGAGGATGAAGTTTAAAGACCAGTTGGGGTGACCTTATGGAGGTCCGGCCTACAGCACTGCCTTCATGCCACTCAAGACAGTGAGAAAATCCAGTTCAGTTGAGGCGAATGTCTATGGTCTACACTGTCTCCTTCCTGGACAACACTCTGACTATATGGAGACCAAGAGTATGAGATATTTTTGAAGGCTGAGAAATATGTACCAACTGTTATGTTCATATTCCAGATATTTTATTATAGGTAGTAGGAGATTTAGGGCTATTAATATTCTGTTTAGTGCGACCTTTGGTCGTGGGGAAGGAGTGTTACGCCATTTGCTCATTTCTAGAACGAAATGATGTGTATTAATGTTTGTTTTGGTTTTTTCACTTAATATTATATTAAGGAGTATTTCCATTAATAGCTAAAATGGATTTACTCGACTTTATAATATTATCTGGCCCCAAATTGTTTAGCTTTGTACATAGGTAGGATGTTGTAATATTGTAAACTGCTGGTGCGGCTGGTTAAGTACCAGCAGACACTTTGAGCTACAAACCGAGTTTAGGTCAGCTGGTAAAGCCTTACCTTGGATAGTTCATACCTTCCTCTGGTCTAGGAAGGGACTAGTGGAGAATCTGTCTTCAAGACTCCCTACTCTCCCCCCAGCAGTGCCCAGGAGTTATTGGAAACCCTTGAATAAGTGAATATCTATCTGAGACGGTGGATGAATATATTGGTCTGAATAGGCGGATGAAAAACTCTTGAAGACAATGAGAATAAGTGAACAGTTATTTGCTTCAGCGTGGTGTTAAGGCTTGGAAAATGCACGTGTCTGTACATATATTTGAATATACCTTTTGACTCATTGTGAAAGAGTCTAATAGCGCTCGGCCTAGAGCAGTTTGTGAATGTTTAACTTATTATAGTGATAATAAGGTTAATGATATGTTTTACTCAGTGTGCGAAATGAGTATTAATTATTAAAACTGTTAATAAAACTAACAAACTAGAAAGATTCCTTTTCCTCCATATGTGAGCCCTGTTACGAGAGATCTGTTCTTTTCTCAATTTTGTTACGAGAAGCACTACCTCTAGTGATTTACGGTTAGGCCCGTAACAAGTGGGGGCCTGTCCGGGAGCTTACTCTTTAATCCAAGATGCTGGAGGAGACATAGGCCTTGAGGAATAAGTGCTCGTCCCACGAAAGGAAGCTACTGTCTCGACACCCATAGTCGACAATGGAGGCCCAAATACAAAAGTTATTATGTGAGTTAACTTTGGATGATTTGGAGTCTTTAAAACTTCAGAACTGCTGGCAAATTGCTGTACGCCTAGGAGTGAAGTATAATAGATATTACACCGCCGAGACCACTCGATCTATTTTAAGGAACATGTTGTTTCCCGAACGGGGAGAAGTGGATAACCTTCAAGATACTGTTGAGGCAAGTCTAATATCTCAGAGTGAAGACTTAGAACAACCACTTGAAGCAGCAGGACCTGATCCTGGTGGCCTTCCAACTTCCCTACCTTCTGGGGATGTGGCTGAGCCTGAAGATAAGGGAACATCTGGTGAACTTACATTCCTGGGAGAGGTGCCTGAAATTGGGGCAACTAGTCGCCCAGTTTCCGATCCTGATCCACTAGAGGTACCCGGCTTGGGTGCTCGACCCAAGGAAAGACGGGGAAACGTCTATCCCCTAACTCCTCCACTGCCTTCTGGTCCCATATCCCATATCCAGTTCGAAAGGATGGAGCGCCTTATTCTTTTGCAAACGGCCCAAATAGAAGCCCAAAGGAAGCTGAATGCAGAAGAATTTGAAAGGGACAACATACGCTACGAGCGTCAGCGGCAAAGAGAAGAAGTTGTGAGACCCAAGGCCTCCGAAAGTGCTTTCGACATCCATAAAGCAGCATCTTTGGTGCCCAAGTTTTTTGAGTCTGATCTGGACACCTATTTCGATACCTTTGAAAATCAGGCTCGGGCTATGCAGTGGCCCCAGAAGTTCTGGGCTATCTTGTTGCATACGACGCTGACTGGAAAAGCTCGGGAATGTACAGCGTCTTTGCCTTATGAAAATACGCTCAATATGACTCTGTGAAAAGGTCATCCTGGAAACATATGACCTACTTCCTTTGAGCTACCAGCAAGCCTTCCGTAATTTGCAGAGGTTACCAGGACAAACTTGGGTGGACTTTGCCAGGCAGAAGCAGATAGCATTTGAGAGGTGGCAAAGAGCCTCACAAAGCAACACCATAAGCAGTCTGACCCAATTAATATTACAAGAGGACTTCTATAATTCTATATCAGGAGATTTGCGGAAGTTCCTGATCGACCGTCAGACTCCTGATGTGTTAGAAACCGCTGCTCTGGCCGATCGCTACGAGATCTCCAACCAGTTGATCCGCGATAGAACATCCAGAGTGGAAGCAGTAAAATCGAGCCAGAAGGTTCAACCAGTTAAGTCGAGAATAGAACCTCGCCAAGGGTTTCCTTCAACAGCAGTAACCTCTCGTCCCCTATATAAGCCTATTAATGATGTCAGGTTTGCACCACGACAAAAACGGGAGATGTATAAAGCCCGGAAGAATTTATCCTGCACCTATTGCCAAAGAGAAGGTCATGGACGAAACCAATGTTATCAGCTGGAAAGGGACATGAGGTATAAAAATCGGGAAGGTGCCCCTATACAGATGGTGTCTTCAATATCCCAGACACAGGAAGGCCTACAGACAGATGTAGGACCGGCAGGAACGAAGTTTGCTTCACTGAGATGACCAGAGACGATGGCCATATCAGAACAAGAAATTGAAAAGGCGATGAGCCCATATTTTTCAGAAGGAAAAGCGGGTATTGACGAGTGTCAAGTGGTATCTATTAAGACTTATAGGGATACAGGAGTTACTTGACATTATTAAAGAAGGGAATCCTCCCTCTATCTGACCATACTTATACGAAGATAGACGGACTTCGGGAGGCTTATGGAGGAGCTGTCTCCAGAGTTCCCCTCCATAGGATATACCTAGACATAAGTGGCTATAAGGGATATGCGGCGGTCGGCATATCAGACGAAGGATTCCCAATTAAGTCTGCTGACCTACTGATAGGTAATGACTTAAGCTGTGAAGGGATCAAGAAAGAACCTTTGGTGATAGAGAATACCTCTGGGGAGGATTATGTGATTGAGGCTTATAAGAAGGACCTATCATTATTTCCACTGGGCGCTGTCACTAGATCCATGGCTCCCGAGTGCCTCCTGAATCACCGGAGGAAGAAGTGGGCAATGCTGATCTGGGTTTGGACCTGTTGTTCAGTACCACCCACTGGCCCAAGCCCGCGGCTACAGTGTCTGTCGGACAAGATTCAAGTTTAGATTCCTTGTGTGCTAAAAAGTTTGAGCCGAAAGATCTAATTCAAGCTCAGTTGGAAGATCCCTCGTTGGAGAGTATAAGGAAGTTAGCGATAATGGAAGATGAGGCTGAGAAACTAGAGGACTGTGTTTATTCAAGTAGTGGTATACTTATGAAGAAATCCACCAGAAAAGATTCTCCAGATGCATCTTTTGCCAAGACCAAGCATGTATTAATCCTTCCTAGGGTTTATCGCGATCTTGCACTGGAGGTCGCCCATAACAGTCCGATGGGAGGACACCTAGGAGTAAGGAAGACAATTGTAAAGTTGTCAAAATACTTTTTTTGGCCTAGAATGCGGGAAACTGTGGTGGAACACTTTCGTAGTTGCCGGGTCTGTCAGACCGTCGGCAAACCTACTCATACCCCGCTTCCGGCACCTCTCCACCCTATCATCTCAGATGGTGAGCCGTTTTCCCGCCTGATTATAGATTGTGTAGGTCCGCTCCCCAGGACCAAGGCGGGAAATCAATATCTATTCACTATAATGGATTCTGCCACTCGATATCCCGAGGCCATCCCCATGAGGAGAATAAATGCTCGCGCAATAGTCCGTGCTTTGATAAGGTTTTTCTCACAGGTAGGGTTGCCCCGAGAAATCCAATCTGATCAGGGCTCTACCTTCACCTCCAAAACCTTCAAGGAGGCTATGTCACGCCTGGGGATAAAATCTATCCTCGCTACGAGTTATAGACCCCAGTCTCAAGGAGCTTTAGAACGGTTCCATCAAACGTTAAAAGTAATGATGCGTTCTTACTGTGAACAGTTTAGTAAAGACTGGGATGAGGGCATTCCTTTCCTTCTCCTGGCAGTAAGGGAGAGTGAGCAGGAAAGTTTGGGGTATAGCCCTTTGAATTGATATATAGTTATAATGTACGTGGACCTCTCGCAGTGTTGAGAGATGTATGGACCGGAAGGCGTACGCCGTCGGTTCAGGTATGTCCAGCTTTGATGCAGGAACACCTAACTTTCACTAGGAATTTAGCCGCAAAGAACTTGAAGGAAGCCCAGGCTAAAATAAAGCTACGGCACGATAAACATGCGGCCCCTCGCTCTTTCAACATAGGAGATAAAGTATTGGCTCAGAAATTCATGCCTGGACATGCATTGAAACCAAGATATGAGGGACCTTTGGAAGTCATTAAAAACTAAGTGAAGTTAATTACCTGGTTCGTACGCCAGGGAAAAGAAAATCGGACCATGCATACCATGTTAATCAGTTGAAGAGATATTATGTCGGGTTAGCCCCGACCGCTGCCATTCTCTTAGAATCCCGGGAAGAAGTAGAGGATTTGGAGGACTGCTCCAAAGGAATCGAAATCCGTCTTAGAAATACTCAAGTTCTACGATCCCTGGACGATTTTTGCAAGATCTGACCAGCGACCGGGCCAAAGAAGTGAAGTGTATGATATTGAAATACCCATCTTTGTTTGGTGATATACCTAAGCGCTGTACGTTGGGAACACACGACGTGGATGTCCAAGGAGCCACGCCCATCAAGCAATCTCCTTATCGCTTAAGCCCAATAAAACACCGAGCATTAAGGGATGAAATTGACTTTTTACTGACCCATGGGCTAATTGAAAGGAGCAAAAGTCCGTGGGCCTCTCCTTGTGTGTTGGTCCCGAAGTCAGACGGTACATATCGTATGTGCACTGATTATAGAAAAGTGAATTCAGTTACAGTTCCAGATGGGTACCCTTTGCCGAGGGTGGATGATTTAATTGACAGGGTTGCCGGAGCCCAGTATGTGAGCCGGCTGGACCTACTGCGAGGTTACTATCAAGTGCCCCTAACAAACCGTGCTCAGGACATATCAGCATTCACGATACATGGGGGCTTGTTCAATTACTTGGTTACCCCATTCGGGTTGTGCAACGCAGCTTCTACTTTTCAGCGGCTCATGAATGACCTTACTTATAACCTTGAGGGGGTAGAAGCCTACCTCGACGATTTAGTAGTTATTAGTGATGATTGGAGTTCACATTTAAACCGTCTGGAGGCTCTTTTTAGGAAATTAGATACTTATAACTTTACTATCAATTTGGCCAAATGCAAATTCGGGCAAGCTAGGATAAGGTATTTGGGGTTTAATATAGGTCAGGGAACGGTGGCACCCGTCAATGCAAAAGTGAGAGCCATTTCAGATTTTCCTATACCACAAGATAGAAAAGGGGTACAGAGATTTTTGGGAATGGCTGGGTACTATAGAAGATTCTGCCCAAATTTCTCACACGTGGCGGCCCCCCTTTTTGAGCTGACTAGCTCTAAAATTAAGTTTATTTGGTCTAAGGAATGTAATTTGGCTTTCATCAGGTTAAAGCGATTGTTGAATTCTTCTCCAGTGTTGAAAAGCCCTGATTTTAACTGTCCTTTCTTGTTACATATAGACGCCAGCAGTTATGCTGTTGGATCAGTGTTGCTGCAGTCGTCCCAATCTTCTGATCTTCTTCATCCGATTTGCTATTACTCCTCTACCTTAAAGCCCCACCAAAGAGATTATGCCACTGTTGAAAAAGAAGCCCTAGCCTTGGTTCTCTCCCTAGAGCATTTTGAAGTTTACTTGGGAACATCTCCCCACCAGATCACGGTATACTCCGATCATAACCCTTTAACATTTATTAATACCATGAAATCTAAGAATGCCAGAATACAAAGATGGGCCCTTAGATTACAGCCTTTTTCCATTAAAATTCTTCATATAAAGGGCAAATATAATGTGATTGCGGACGCATTGTCCCGTCCTTAAGACTAGTATGATTTTACGCTGTCAATGCTCTAATTTATGCCTAATAGTTCCTGTTTTTTCGCCTACAGTTATGTGGGGGAGTAATACCAATTACAGTTTAGTAATGGAGGATGAAGTTTAAAGACCAGTTGGGGTGACCTTATGGAGGTCCCGGCCTACAGCACTGCCTTCATGCCACTCAAGACAGTGAGAAAATCCAGTTCAGTTGAGGCGAATGTCTATGGTCTACACTGTCTCCTTCCTGGACAACACTCTGACTATATGGAGACCAAGAGTATGAGATATTTTTGAAGGCTGAGAAATATGTACCAACTGTTATGTTCATATTCCAGATATTTTATTATAGGTAGTAGGAGATTTAGGGCTATTAATATTCTGTTTAGTGACCTTTGGTCGTGGGGAAGGAGTGTTACGCCATTTGCTCATTTCTAGAACGAAATGATGTGTATTAATGTTTGTTTTGGTTTTTTCACTTAATATTATATTAAGGAGTATTTCCATTAATAGCTAAAATGGATTTACTCGACTTTATAATATTATCTGGCCCCAAATTGTTTAGCTTTGTACATAGGTAGGATGTTGTAATATTGTAAACTGCTGGTGCGGCTGGTTAAGTACCAGCAGACACTTTGAGCTACAAACCGAGTTTAGGTCAGCTGGTAAAGCCTTACCTTGGATAGTTCATACCTTCCTCTGGTCTAGGAAGGGACTAGTGGAGAATCTGTCTTCAAGACTCCCTACTCTCCCCAGCAGTGCCCAGGAGTTATTGGAAACCCTTGAATAAGTGAATATCTATCTGAGACGGTGGATGAATATATTGGTCTGAATAGGCGGATGAAAAACTCTTGAAGACAATGAGAATAAGTGAACAGTTATTTGCTTCAGCGTGGTGTTAAGGCTTGGAAAATGCACGTGTCTGTACATATATTTGAATATACCTTTTGACTCATTGTGAAAGAGTCTAATAGCGCTCGGCCTAGAGCAGTTTGTGAATGTTTAACTTATTATAGTGATAATAAGGTTAATGATATGTTTTACTCAGTGTGCGAAATGAGTATTAATTATTAAAACTGTTAATAAAACTAACAAACTAGAAAGATTCCTTTTTCCTCCATATGTGAGCCCTGTTACGAGAGAGATCTGTTCTTTTCAATTTTGTTACGAGAAGCACTACCTCTAAGTGATTTACCGGTTAGGCCCGTAACACTAAGTGACACCATCATCCTGCTAGGAGAAGAATTGTGTCTACCAAGCAGGACACCAAAACGAGGGGGAACAAACAGACAACGGATGCGACCTCCTCACCCACAGTTAAGTAACCTTTCTATTTATGACAGACTGATACTGGCTAATTAGGTATGTTGTAATATTATAGGTATTGTGCGTACATCAATGATCTCCAGTGACCATCAATAATCACAACCAAAGCTTCGCCTTGAAGCCAAACATGATATCTTAAGCTATATTGATAACTTAGTCACACAGCACACTCTCACAAATTATTTACGTTGATGGTTCTGTTCACCAATCCACTGGTGCAGCTGGTAGTGCTGCTGTTGTCATACAGAGTGATGGCTCTCTTAAAGAAATTGGAGCACGCATCAATAACTGGGCCTCTACCCTTCAGACAGAACTGTTTGCCATACTCCTTGCACTCAAATGCATCCATGTATCTAAGGTTGACTCTCTAATTGTAAATGATTCTCTGTCATCCATAAATGCTCTCAACTCATTAAGTATAAATTGTAGCATGCTTGTGTCAGAAGCCAGACACAGGTATGGTAGGATTGTGGATAGTAGAGTAAGAGTGCACATGCTGTGGATTCCATCTCACATTGGTCTTCGGATGCATGATAGAACTGATAAATTGGCTAAGTTTTATGCTTTCAAAGAGGGGGTATCTTGGTTTGTCAGTTAGCAGTTTGAGAACAATAATACGAAAAGAACTTCAACTGAATTTTATTGACTTAAGACTCAGGGAGATTGACACCAGTCAGTCCATCTATCATCATTCTATCATGCAGGAGGAGCCACATGTCTATGGTGCATCCAACAAAATAATCAGGCTCTTGGATGTCACTACCGCCCGCCTCCGGCTGGGTTACAAGTATCTTTGGCAGGTTAAATCACCACCTCCAGATGTAGACCAAACAAAATGTAAACTTTGCCAGTTGGATTAGTCACACCCTGCGTCATTATGTACTGGAGTGCGATAAAATTAATGAATTCAGAGACAACTCACTCAGAAATGTCTAGTTTCTTGACATGCTTGACCAGATGTGGGTTCCAAACTGGCGCTGCATACTCCAGTATGGGCCTGACGTATATGGTGTACAGAGTCTTGAAAGATTCCTTAGTGAGGTATTTGAACGCTATTCTTAGGTTTGCCAGCCGCCCGTATGCTGCAGCAGTTATCTGATTAATGTGTGCCTCAGAGATGTGCTCACCCCAAGATCTTTTTCCTTCAGTGAGGTTTGCAGTCTTTGGCCACCTAGACTATACTCTGTCTGCGGTCTTCTTTGCCCTTCCCCGATCTTCATGACTTTACATTTGGCAGGGTTAAATTCAAGGAGCCAGTTACTGGACCAGGCTTGTAGCCTGTCCAGGTCTCTTTGTAGTCCTTCCTGATCCTCGACTGATTTAATTCTTCTCATTAACTTCACATCATCTGCAAGCAGGGACACTTCTGTGTGTGTGTATGTGTACTCACCTAGTTGTGGTTGCAGGGGTCGATTCATAGCTCCTGGCCCTCTTCACTGGCCGCTACTGGGTCACTCTCCCTGCCATGAGCTTTATCATACCTCTTCTTAAAGCTTTATCATACCTCTTCTTAAAGCTATGTATGGAACCTGCCTCCACTACATCGCTTCCCAAACTATTCCACTTCCCGACCACTCTGTGACTGAAGAAATACTTCCTAACATCCCTGTGATTCATCTGAGTCTTCAACTTCCAACTGTGTCCCCTTGTTGCTGTGTCCCATCTCTGGAACATTCTGTCTCTGTCCACCTTGTCAAGTTAGTTACCATTTTGTCCTAGGCACATGTCAATTAGACACTAGGCCTGTTGTATGTGTGTGTAAGGAAACACTTCGAAATGTTTCTACCCTACCGGGAATTGAACCCGGCCCCTCCGTGCGTGAAGCGAGAGCTTTACCCACTGGGCCACCGGGGGCGTGTGTGTACTCACCTAATTGTACTCACCTAATTGTGGTTGCAGGGGTCGAGACTCAGCTCCTGGCCCCGCCTCTTCGCTGTCCGCTACTGGGTCTCTGCTCTCCCTGCTCCATGAGCTTTATCATACCTTGTCTTAAAACTATGTATGGTTCCTGCCTCCACTATATCTTTCTCTAGACTATTCCACTTCCTGACTACTCTGTGCCTGAAGAAATGCTTCCTGACATCCCTTTGACTCATCTGAGTCTTCAGCTTCCAGTTGTGTCCCCTTGTTTCTGTGTTCCCTCTCTGAAACATCCTGTCACTATCTACCTTGTCAATTCCCCGCAGTATTTTGTATGTCGTTATCATGTCTCCTCTGACCCTTCTTTCCTCCAGTGTTGTTAGTCCTATTTCCCTCAATCTTTCTTCATAAGACAGACCCCTGAGTTGTGGAACTAACCTTGTCGCAAACCTTTGCACTTTCTCTAGTTTCTTTACGTGCTTGACCAGGTGTGGGTTCCAGACTGGTGCTGCATATTCTAGTATGGGCCTGACGTACACGGTATACAGTGTCTTGAACGATTCCTTGTTAAGATAACGGAACGCTAATCTTAGGTTTGCCAGTCGCCCATATGCTGCCGCAGTTATCTGGTTGATGTGTGCCTCCGGAGATGTGCTTGGCGTTATACTCAATCCAAGGTCTTTCTCCTTTGCCGAGGTTTGTAGCCTTTGTCCGCCTAGCTTGTACTCTGTCAGCGGTCTTCTTTGCCCTTCTCCGATCCTCATGACTTTGCATTTGGAGGATTGAATTCAAGAAGCCAATTGCTAGACCAGATGTCAAGCTTGTCCAGGTCTGTTTGCAGCCCTGCCTGGTCCTCTTCCGATGTGATTCTCCTCATTATTTTCACATCATCCGCGAATAGAGACACTTGAGTCTATCCGTCCGTCATGTCATTTACATATACCAGGAATAACACTGGTCCTAGGACTGACCCCTGCGGTACACCGCTCGTCACAGGCGCCCACTGTGATACCTCACCACGCACCATGACCCGTTGTTGCCTCCCTTTGAGGTATTCCCTGATCCATTCCAGTGCCCTTCCTGTTATACCTGCTTGTTCTTCCAACTTCTTTACTAATCTCATGTGAGGAACTGTGTCGAAGGCCTTCCTGCAGTCCAGGAAAATGCAATCAACCCACCCTTCTCTCTCCTGCCTTACCTCTGTGTGTGTGTGTGACCCAACAATTAATATTTGCACCAATAACTCATTACAGTTGTGACCGGGTGTAGACTAGTTAATTGTTCATTGCTTTATAATTTGTTTATAATTGCAACCATGTATAAACGTAAGTAAGTAAATTTACTTACTTACATGATTCATTACCTTTGTAACTTGTGAGTTCATTACCTTTGTAACTTGCTCAGCTATCAAAACTTTGGGGCCCAGTCCCTGGACCCATTATGTACCTCTGTAATCTTTTGACTACCGCCCACAGGATGGGTATGGGGTGCATTATAAAGATATTAAACTAACTGATGTAGTAGTGCCATCTATTGGTAATAGTGTTGGTGTAGTAGTGTCATCTAGTGGTGGTAGTAAGAGTTAGTTAGGTTATCAGTGACGTTGTTATAGTGAAGGTCAGATAGTGACCAACCTCAAGGGCACTAAAGGTCATTTGAACTTCAGTGGTCGTACAGGGTAGACGTGTTGCTCCTCCTGCTGCCCCGCCGGCATTACCGCTTCCCCAGCCTCTTAATACACCTAAATAACGTAAGTATTGTCTACTGACGTGTTTGTAATTACAACAGCAGAGTTAAGCTGCAGCTCCTGGTCCCCACCATCAGTTTGGTCACTAAATTATTTAAATAATCTTAATTTTCTTTGGGGTCTAATGTCTTGGAGGGGGATCGGGTGATTGGCCTTTGTGGAGGGGTTTTGATGCGAGTAACTGGAGCTATTCTCCTTCCTCTGATCAAACGATAACTCTCACACTAGGCGTTACATAACCCATAATTGTGTAAGTAGTTCTGGGCTACTTTTTTCCATTATTGAAAATTAACTTAGTGAAGGTCTCTTGATCCCAGTAACTTGCGCCTTGTGATCCAGGTTTGTGTGTAAGAAATATTGATTAAATAAAATAGTTTTACTATGTTAAACATTAATGGGTATATCAGTCAGGCAGTAATGTTATTAGTTTATATTACATGGTAATGTTTGATGGTTATAACGTTTCTTTGTGTATATATGTGTAATGATGATGGTTATATTGTTTCAGGTGTAGAAATTGCTGCTCCTGACTGTACTGTGATCAACACAGCAACGTTGACCAGTCTGG